>JAHWFP010144407.1:72694-90743 GCA_023313725.1 Lithobius niger | reverse complement strand
TACGTCAAATGTTTGATTGACATCTGAGAACCGACCGAAAAAGAAACGGAATTTCTTTGCAAGAGATTCAAAGTAAAGTTAAAGGAGAGGATTGACTTTAAACTCCTGTATTCGCCCTGTCCTCCTGCAGAGGCTTATATTCTTTCAAAGAGAAATAATTTAGCACTTAGTAGCTAACCAAACAAGTTAGTTGCATCAAACGGGTTAACAACGGGGGTTTACTTCACACGATTTTGCAAGTAAGAGCTTGATGGCGAACCATAGATTTGTGTGGCGGCGTACAACAATACCCACTATCACGAGCAAAGCACCTGCTACTCAGACAACAAGTACCACACAAGCCATTGTTGTCGATAGCATGGACGTGGACATTTACTTTTGAACGGGACTGTACATGCGCTTGCTTTCAAGAAATGTTACAGAATATCAACGGCTAAGCTAAGGTGGCAGTCGCAAATAGCATGCCAATCAGATAAACGACATTAATTTTACGTGTCGTAATCAGTGCTTTGCACTTACGGATGCCAGTGTCCCTTTTTGTTTTTACTTGTTCTACTTTGCTCTACACCGTACCATAAAAAATTGATGAAGAATCCCAAATCGACTGTTCTTGTTTTTAAAAAAGATAACAACGCATTCTCCTGGCGAGTTTGTTCAGTCGTTCAGGTTTTGTGTTACACTGCGATAACCTCCTGTTGCAAAACACCTCATAAAATTTGAAAAGGATACAAATCACATCGCCAGCTATTTGCCTTCTGTCGATTGTTTATGGATTAAGTATAGCCGGTCTTGCTCTCCAAGTTGATGAGCTCACTTGATATACCGTTAGCCTACATTTTTCACGATCTTCTTTTCTCGGTCGCTCCTCTTCAGGCCATCTCCAACTATCGTTCTCTTGAACTTAAATAGATGCGTGACTTCATTCAAAAACCGATGAAACGAAAAACAGCAAGTACAAAGCGAGTGGTTCAATGTTAAACGTAATGATGGCAATGTCTATCCAATTTTCTTAAACGCTCCAATATTCTTTAAACACAAAAAAAAAATAAAAAAAAAATAAAAAAACCCAAGAATGTAAGCGAAGCAAGCAGTCTGCATTAAAGACTGGCCTTGTGAGGGAACAAGATACACTAATCTGAGAAAGAAAGAAAAGACAACTGCCCCGAATGGGACTAGAACCCAGGACTTCCCGTTTTCTAGCCGGGTGCTGTAACCACTGCGCTACCGTGGCGGTTCTGGCTACAAGCTCCAGCCGAGCTAAGTAGCTGTTTAATCTTTCTCAATGGTACCACTGACAAAGATTGAACAGCTACGTAGCTCGGCTTGAACCTGTAGCCAGAACCCGCCCCGGTAGCGCATTGGTTAGAGCGCCCGGCCTAAACAGAGGGAAGTCATGGGTTCGAGTTTCAGTCGGGGCAGTTGTCTTTTCTTTCTTTCTCAGATTAGTGTATCTTGTATCCTCACAAGGCCAGTCTTTAATTCAAACTTGCTTCGCTTACCCTTTACTTTGTTATTTCTTCTTTATCAAGGACCGCGGTAGCGGTCCTTATGTAAGCCTCAGCATGAACTTCCATGTTAAACGTCAAACTTTGAACTCCTATAGTCTCGCCCAGAATTGACATAGACCAACTAAATTCGGTATTTGGGGTCGTGTCGTACCTATTTCGCCACATTACACATTTTAATGACAACAATCAAACCGTTCGGCGTCCACAGCATGGCCATTTCTTGTTGTTGTTGTTGTTGTTGTTGGGACTCTTTGCCCTCACCTGGAGACCGAACCACTAAACCGATTTTCAAGTTCTATAGCTTAAAACGTAGGTCTGGACAATGCCGAGGGCCTTTCGCCGGCTATTTTAACGTAACTACAATATTCTTGACACGGAAAGCCATATGGGCTAAAACTTTTGCTCTCACCTAGAGATATAACCAATAAACCGATTTTCAATTTGTATAGCTTAAAATGTAGGTATTAACACCGACCAGGGCCTTTTGAACCCGATTTTGATGTGACTGCAGTATTCTCGTCGGCAGAGCAATTATTATTGCAGAGCACTGGGCAGAAATCATTAATGTTGCTGTTGGGACTCTTTGTCCTCGCCTGGAGATCGAACCACAGAACCGATTTTCAAGTTTTATAGCTTAAAACGTAGGTATGGACAAGGCCTAGGGCCTTTCGCATGCTATTTTAATGTAACTACATTATTTTTGACACGGAAAGCCAAATGGGTTAGAACTTTTGCTCTCATATAGAGATCGAACCAATGAACCAATTTTCAATTTGTACCGCTCAAAATGTAGGTATTAACACCGATCAGGGCCTTTTGAACACGATTTTGATGTTACTGCAGTACTCGCATCGGCAGAGCAATTATTATTGTAGAGCACGGGGCAGAAATCATTGTGGAGTAACAAATTTTTGCAGAAATTTTGCAGAAAACATAAATTTGGTACACAAATCCAGAACCTCCTCGTGATGCCTCCCAGGGGTTTGGGCAACAAATTCTTATAGATCAAGCTAAAAACATGAAATTGGGTGCAAAAGTCACTCTTAGCAGTATAAAACGAATCAGCCATGGAAAAGACTCTCTTATAACAGTTATTTTAAGATGATTACAGTGTTCTTTTCTGTGTTATTCTTGCTAAAACAAGAACAAAAATAAAGGATATTAGTATTAAAAAACGCTTAAGCGTATAAAATAAGCCTTAAAAGCCTTAAAGGAACAGATATTAGAAAAACACATGTAAGCCATCAGCGTCGCACTAATACGTGTAAAAGAAGCTCCAGCTTGTTTTTTGGGTCGCTGGAGATTCTTTTACACGTATTAGTACGACGCTGATGGCTTACATGTCTTTTTCTAATATCTGTTCCTTTAGGCCTTTAAGTTTTTTAAGGCTTACATCCGTATTTTATGCGCTTAAGCGTTTTTTAATACTCATTTAAGAATGTAAGCCTCAGCATGAACTTCCACGTTAAACGTCAAACTTTGAAATCATAGTTTCGCCCAGATTTGACATAGATCAAAGAATTCGGTATTTGGGATCGTGTCGTAAGTATTTCATTTCATTCAAAATTTTAATGATAGCAAACGAACCATTCGGCGTCCACAGTATGACCACTTGTTGTTGTTGTTGTTGTTGTTGTTGTTGTTGTTGGGAAACTTTGCCCTCACCTGGAGATTAAACCAATGAAGCAATTTTCAAGTTTTATAGCTTAAAATTTAGGTTTAGACATGGCCGTTAGTCGTTTGAACACGATTTTAATTTGAATACCATATTCTTGTTGTTGTTCTCGCTGTGAAATTATTCTGTCACCTATAGATCGAACCAAAGATCCGACTTTCGATTTTTAGAGTTTAAAATTGAGTATTAAAAAGGCTAAGACAGTTATAACTGTTATTTTAATGTGGTTACAGTAATGTAGTTAAATAATAATAATTATTATTATTATTGTTAATAATAATTATAATTATTAATTATTTATTATAATTATTATTATGATTATGATTATTATGAATATTAATTAATTATTGACAAGGGCGAAACGAATACGGTTTCAGCAAGCGAAAGCAAAAGAATAATAATAATTAAATAATAATATTTTACTGTGGTTATTTTAATGTGGTTTGTTGTTATTCTTGCTGGGACAAGAAAAAAAAACAGATGCAAGTAATAAAAACGTTTAGGCCTTAATACGAATGTAAGAGTTTTGAGAGAGTTTTGACGCACTTACAACCAGACTCGTATAGCCTTAGAACACGAAAGGAACAATTTTCTTCGTAATTCCAGTCGAAAATTCCTCCTTTTATTAATATTGTTTGATGCTTGCGCAACAAACAATAGTTCAAGCATCTATACAAATAATTACTAAAGACATGCAGATCACAATTATTATTATACTTGTCCGGTCGAGAGATCCTACAATACAAGTTTTCCACTACTGTAAAATTTAATTTTGAATATTTTTCGTAACCGCTTCGCCTGTGATTTCTGCCCGGTGCTCTGATAACGAATTCAACATCGAATTTGGCGAACGCTTCTGAGTCTTAGCATTCCCGATCATTCCCGAGTAAGATGGAAAATCATAATGTTTGTTTCAAACCTGGTAAATTGGCCGCAAAAAGTGCTTTTTGCTTGTTTACCATTAGTAATTATTTACTACATTTTTCATGCTAAAAGAACTTTCACTATGGTGTATTGAGTGGCTTTGTGTTAATTATGTAATGCTCTGGGCCATTAGCCTTATAAATAGGGTTTCCTAATAGCCGTTACTAAACATCGGCTTAGCCGTCCAACGAAAAATGCGAATATCTCTGAAAATGTTTGACGTAGAAATTTCATCTTCGAACTCATGAATTACGTGCACCAAAACTCCCCTGTCATTTAATTTCTATCAAATTAGAGCACGTTTCAGGGTTGCTGCCGTTGTAAAAAATGTAGAAAATGTGAAAAAAAAATTGAAAAATATGAGTATTGTTGTGAAAAAAAGGTAAAACGCACAAACGAAGTAGTAACAATCAAATTATCCACCCTAATTTTGGGCCCGGAATTACGTTGCACGTCTGTGGTTAAACCGTCGCACAAAAACAAAAAACAAAATTGGTCGGTTTGCAGGCAGTGCTTATTAGAGTTCGTTCGCTCACGAGAATTTCAGAAAATTGGACAAGAGGAGGAGGCGGATTGGATTTTATTATAGGGGCCCTGACCCGTAGTCACATACCCCACCTAAGTTGCGATATGTAACAATAGGGTAATAGGCGAAGTGCACAATATCGGATTATAGCTAACTCGAACAAGATGCAACAATGGTTGGGTGCCGAGAAACTAACATTGTCGTTGTTTGAGTTAGCTAGCTCCTTGTGGAGAACCAAAATTAAATGATTTTTCCTTAAATCTTCAAGTTTTAAACCGTAGGGTGAAAAGTTTTATTCAAAATTGGGCGGCCGACATGACGGAGTGATTTATTTACTTTTTCAATGCGGGCTTCGGAAGCCAGTTGAATTGTTTCCGCGATTGTTGCCACGATACTGAAACAATCCAGAATCAACTACTCATCGATATGACGCATGCTAAATCCAGAAATACGCTAATGTGATGCCATGAAATAAAAATCATGGGACAAACCTTAGGCGGAACCTAAACATGAGTATACTTTTCTAGTGTTCCGTTTTTTCGAAAACAAAAATCGGTGGACAGTGGACACATATAAAATGGAAGCGAAAAAAGCCAACAAATTAACTGAGCAAAAAACGGCTTCACCGTTTAGAAAAAAAAACATTAGAGCTCGTATCCCCATACTCACAGCCCTGAAGGTACACGAATAAAAACGGATTAGAGTTCACTCGAACGCAACGAACTATAATTTGAACTCCAATTCGCAAAACGTAAACCCACAAACACACACAAAATAGACGCCATAAACAGCAAAACGCTACAAAATTGAAAGATAAAAATGCATACACAAAATGAACACAAATTATAGTTCAAATTATAGTTCGTTGCGTTCGAGTGAACTCTAATTCGTTTTTATTCGTGTACCTTCAGGGCTGGTGAGTATGGGGATACGAGCTCTAATGTTTTTTTTTCTAAACGGCGAAGCCGTTTTTTGATCAGTTAATTTGAATTCGCTTTCGTTCTCTTGAGTGAAATTACAGAGAAATTACATTGGTTACTGGAAAAGAAAATTTTTTAGTAAAGAATTGTGAAACGGGTGTGTTACATGAACACGAAGAAATAGTTATAAAACATAATGAAAAGTAAGTATATGAAAAATGTGGAAAAAATGAAAAGTGGGATTGTGAAAAAAGCTGATACTCCCGGTAGCACCCCTGATATTTGGCGATGCTTAAGTTAATGTTGGAAGGAAGACATAATAGTATGACGTGGGGCGTGGTTGTTCCTATTTCTGTTTTATTTCGTTGTTTTAGCCAAACACATCCCTCATGGACTGGGTTGGAACGGCAGAGCTACACTGAACGTAGCTATTTTTTGTTGTAAAGCGTGAAAAATTATTCTAACGTTGTATCCGAAACATTGTGTTTTCGGTTTTTAATTTATTTATTCATTTCATGGCTTTTATGCAGCCACAATCGTACATAAAAATAACTTCGAAATTCTTGCGACCCCATCTGTAAACTTGCTAAAATTACCAATGTGTTGATAGCCACGAGTATCTCTGTAGGCCAACTGGAGTTCAACTATAATTAGTTAGTATTCATTGCTCCATTGTGCTAGACGTTTAAATGCTGTTGTTCTTTTCCTACTGTTTTTTTTACTCCTGTGTTTACTCCTCCTACCTGTAATTACTTTCTTTTTTTTACTTTTCCTTAATCTCGCTCGGCCCTACTTCAGGTAGGCGCGCCACTGACAATGAAAGTAAGTGTTGTTTCGCCATTGTAGTCATGACAACTGAAATACTTTTACAAGGCGTTTTCTTTGGCAAAGGTCTGTCTGCAAGAAAACCCAGGTAAACAAGGAAACTGAAAAGCTGGAGTTAGGGTCAAGTGGCATCTTGTCCTGAAAGGAAGTCATTCATCCCGTCGCCACCAGGGCGGCGGGGCGGAAGGAGACTCCGGTCTAATCGAGTTAAACAGTCAATATTAGGAAAAGAGAATAAACTTTAAGTAAAAGTGAAACGCAGCCTCTTTACATACAATGTAGACGAACGAGACAGGCGGGAAATGTTGTATTACGTGATCGGTGTAGAGAAACTGTGATAAGCCTACTTGATGTTGTGTAAGAGGTCCATGTCGTTTAAAAGCTTGCCTGCATTGATACGTAGAATAATCCGACAACACACATACAAAAAAATACAGAATGTGGTGGGCAGTAGTCCTACATTCTTTATTGTAACCGTTCCACATCAGAGTTTCTAACTTTTATTTTAAAAGGAAATAAATTGGGTTTCAGAGTGCACTTATCACTTAACAACAGCTTACGCCTAAAATGCGTTTTTTTGCTGAAATTTCCATTCGTCTACTCTGACTCAGTCACGCCAGTTTTCTGTTTTCGATTAAAAGGACGCACCTTCTCATTATATTGGAGCATCCTGCGCGAACTAGCTTTTGCAGTATTTACATAGGTTAGAGTGATTGTAGCAAAACCATTTCTCATGAGGGAAAAAATAGAAACAAGAATGCCTTTGCAACATTTACACGCTTCTGAAGTAATGTTGCAAAACTGAGCCGTACAGGAAAGCCAACTGGGAGAAATGTACTTTAGTATACATTATTAGTAAACAAAAACAATTCGGTTGATGTTTATGGTACGGTTTAACTAACTTCAGATAAAAAAGAAAAAAAGTACACGCAAACAAGTTTTTCTGGAATGTTTTGGGTACGGGTAACTCTCACTAAACCTTACTTTATTGGCCGAGTGAGCGAAGCTGACGAGATCCCGTTTCAACTGGACGATTTTGAATTTTCCTCTTTCTGGCTGTCCGTTGGCTTCTTCTATACCTAATTCCGCAGTCACGGCCAAATGAATGAACGGATCCGAAAGGAAATTTGGGAGGACTATTCTTGGAAATACGGCTGAACGCCGTAGGTATGTGCTTGGTTTTACACTGGTTCATAAAAATCCAAAATAACGGTAGTTGCCCAAAAAATAACGGTTTTTCATCAAAAAAAAATCCCATTTAACTTTTGTGAAAATAAAAAATGGCGGTCTAAAAATGATGTCCAAAAACTCTTTACGGCAGTTAAGGATAAACACATGAAGCGATTGTTACGAAATTTGATGAGAATTTTAGATCACCACTTTACGGTGGATAGCAGAAAAAAAACTTCACTGGCCAACGTAGACGTATGTGTGTGTAGATTGTGTGCATGTATTTCATTAGCGTTAATTCCAAGCTAATTTGTTTTAACTTTTAACAACACCAAAAAAAAAAAAAAAAAATGCAGCACACGACTACCTAAACATAACGACGCACGGCCTCGTAAAACAAAATTTCTACTTTATTGAAACTTTGAATAAGAAAACCTTGCATACCTAGCATAAGAAAACCTTGAAACACCGTATGTTTCCCTTTTCAGTGGCAGTTCCTGCTTTAGCATTAAGATTTAATAGGGCAGTGACACAATGTTGTGTTATTGTATACTATAACTCTATGCTGGAGACAGTAACTGGGATAGCTGCAAGGGTCACTGGAGGGGGAAAAGAAGGGCGTTACTGAAGACAGTGCTGTTAAGAGTGGATTTCTTAGGCCTATAACGTGCGTTTTTTTTCGATTTGTTGGCAGTTGCTGACATTTTTAAGCAAGTGGAATCTTTATTTTCCAATTACAACCTAGCAGCATAAGGGATTGGAGTAAACAACGTTTTTTAAGCCTATGAAATCCGCTCTCAAAGTACTGCCTTGACTAGAAGTGCCGTTGTTTAACCCTCTACATTTTATCTAGTGCCCCTTGCAAATATATCTCTTGTAGCTAATATGACGTCACATGACGCACCTCTATAGACGTATACCGCGTGTTTACTGGTTTGAATGCAGTTGCAATGTTTAACGTGTGCTAGATGCATTACAGAAACACTGTCTTACCAAAACCTTTTGAAAAGCCTGTTTGTACCTCTTATCAAAGCTAATCCGTTATATTTTTACGTATACCCTACATGGATCTTCCGTTAATCATATTGACATTTGTTGAATTTCGCTTGTTGCGCTCGCGCCCATTCAGTGCACGTCTCATAAGGTCGGCGTGCTTTTTTTTATTTACTGTTGTAAATTTGTTTTCGTATACTAATTCGTGATACCATCCTATACTCGTGTTCAAGGATAATGTTTTCTTCATATGGGCATTCAACTGTTCTAATGGAAATAAATGTATTATGGATTGTTCGCTTCCTTTTGAACCATCGTACGTTACAAAGTGAATCATCTTTAACTTGTAACGAATGATGCATCGTACAGAAGCAAGTAACCAATAATACATATATTTCTAGTAAAACAGTGAGATGCCCATATAAAAAAATATTCTTTCTTGAACACGAGTAGTAGCCTTAAACGAATAGTAGCCTTAAAAAACAAAAAACAAAAAACAATTACTATAATTCTCCGTTTTTACCTTTTCATGCAACAGCGCAATAATAGTGGTATGCCAGCATGACTGCCATTTTTTTGTCTTCAGCCTATAAATTTGTGATAGTAATGGGCAGAACACCCTCGATGGGTTACCATTCCAAAATAAAATCAATAAATCATCAGCCTGTGCTACATCGCTGGTAAAGGATAAGTGACATTATTATCTGATAACAAAAGAAGTGACGCCAGAAACAAAACCCACAAGGGTGAAAGAACCTTCCAGCTTCAGCCAATCAAAGTAGTGATATCAGAACAAAACTGGCTACGACCAAGTTGCTACATGATATTCCAACCCTAATCGAAAACTGTTCCCCTTCGAAAGTAGTGTTATCAAGCCCTATTCACTCGGCCCGAAATGTAGCCACGGTAGCGGCAACAGTACTCGCGATCATAACGTGGCGCGCCATCTGTCGCATCTGGCCACAAGCTGTCGTCTCCAGCTACTTCCGGGCAAATCCAAGATGGTGACGACGTGTGCTCACGGCGACTGCTAGAGTTATTGGATGCGCTAGTCACGTGGCTCAACGTCACTTCCGCTGTTGTCGGCAGTTGTTCTCGTGCAAAATTTGAGAAACTGTGTCATGAGTTTTGTACACGGTGCTTGAGCGGTAAGTGTAGCAAGTGGGTTATCCCGTAACGAAGTGTTAGTTATTTATCCAAGGTGTTATCACCCCCAATAAGAACCACTGCCAAGGTAATCCCACCGACTATTACTCCAGGCGTGAAATAAAAAACTTGACCACTGGTAGCAATGGTCAAGTTTTTCATTTAACGTCTGAAGTAATAGCCGGGTAATAGTTGGTGGAATTGGCTTGGCAGTTGTTCGTTGCCGGGGGTGGGGGAGGAGGAATTGGTGATACCACTACTTCCTAAGGGGAACACTTTTCGGTTAGGGTTGGCACACCATATAGCAACTTGGTGGCAGCCATTTTTGTTCTACTTGTCGCTACTTTGATTGGCTGAAATTTGGCGGGTTCTTTCAGCCTTGTGTGTCACTCTAGTGTTTCTGATTATAACTATCATATCAAAAAAGCAAACTGAGTAGACCGCCAAGTAGACAATGGTTCGGGACTTCAAGGGAATGATATCAACAGACCAACACATTCGTTAATTTCCATGCTAGCAACCAGGGTAGAAGAATATATAGTTATACCACTCTTTCTTTCACAACGGTAAACATTTGGACGAAAGAAGTACCTGCGTTTAGTGATTTACTGCTAGAGGGCGCTGTCGTCAAGTAACAGAAGTGCAAAACATCATGGGGATCAAAACTATTTAGCGTCACTAAAACTAACTGATCACGATAAGAATATAAAATTAATCGCTTAAAATATGTCGTAATTCAGATTAGGACATTAAAATAATTAAAAGAAAGATCAGAACCTGGCTGTTCAAGTTTTTTTTTTTAATCCAACATTCTCTTTTACATCTTTTTTTTATGTTGGTTTCGTTCCTTTTTTTTCCCTTTCGTTCTCTTTTATTTTGCTTTTGTTGTTTGTGTCTTATACTGTGCGCAATACAAAACGGGACGAAAGCAATTTAAAAGGGAACGAAAGCAACCAAAAAAAAAAAAAAAGGAACGAAACCGACATAAAAAAGCTGTAAAACGAGTGGTCGTTACGGGTGGAGCTAAGTATAACGCATGGTTTTGTGTTCCGAGAACGTCCGACAAGCGTGATCATCGGCCGTTCAGGCTCAATCTTCATTCGTAGTTTACGTTTATTGTTTTTCCGTTAACGCCTAAAGCCTAAAGACGTTATGACGTCATGCTACAACGTCATGCTGTAGTCTGCAATGTCTTCTATAAGTGAACTAGCAGTCCTACCTGGCTTCGCCCGGGGTTTGTTTTGCCCGTGGTTGTTTCCCAGTTTTCGCTCACTGTTCCCTAAACGTACACTCTGATGGGCAGTTTTTTTCCTGTATTACTGCCCCTTTCCTCCATCCGCTCCCTCCCATCTCTCCAGCCTTTTTTCTCCCATCTTCTCCCTCCCTTCTCCGTTCCTTTCCTATACAGCTGCCCGTCCATCTACTTCCCTACCTCCCCCTTGCTACTCGTAGTTGAATTAAATACTACTGCTCCTTCCTCTCCCCTTTCCTACCCCAGTTGCCGAGATTAGGCGCAACAAAATTGCTATCGTCTGTATTTACAACAATGCCACTGTGCATTTGTGATTCTAACAATGACCAAGCCTAATAAGGGATATACCAAAGTTGGTTTTAAAATATTAAAAATTTAATGGCGAAGATACAAATGATCAAGGAGTGGAAAGAGACATACCGTGTGAGGAGTGTGTGCACTCTTGAGGGAGGAGAGGGAAAGAAGGGTGGTAGTTGCCCCCCCCCCCCCCTCCCCCGATCCGAAATAAGCGTAAAATTTGGTAAAATTAGATACGGGAGCGGTCATTATTTCCTGGGGCGAGGGACCGGAGGAAATGAAAAAGTGACCACCAAATTTTCGATGACCACCCCTTCGAGACCTTGAACAAATTCTTGATGGGGGCCCCCCCCCGAAGGTCCAAAAATAATGTGAACCCCCAACAAACAAAAAATGTGCTTTTCATCTGCCTATTGAGAATGTCTGCAGATGATTTCCTGTAGCCAAGACAGCCAAATTAAGTAAGTAGCACTCCGCACCGACAAGGTGCCACTAGTTGCCTCGTTTTTAACGAAAAGAAATGTTGAGTTAAAAATAAAGCACCTATGCTCCTTACGCCCATCTTGTATCTAGTTACAATATATGATAAACACGCTGATTGCTTGTATGCCCACATCCGTAACACAGACCTGATAGACAGGAGAAGCCAAGAAACCAGGGGTACGGTTTTTCTACAGAGTTTATTGAAAAAACTGTACTTACACTGTAAATGAAAAAAAAAATCTTGGAAAATGTTTTTAAACGTTTGTAAGGCACTAAAAATGTTGAAAACGAGTTGTTTTACAGGGCTCCGAAGTACTCAAAGCATTCCTCCAAGCTGAACTCATGGACCTCATTTTAATTACGACTGACGTGTCGTTACGTGCATGGAAGAAGAAGATGAAGACGGATTTCATTTTTAACCCATTACAAACAAAGTTGATCGAAGACCTAGTCTGAATACGGTAAAATTGATCAGACTGAGGAATCGGAAAAAAAAATACGCACATATATTAATTTCATCCCCAAGAATTCTGAAGAAAAGGGGGGGGGGGGGAGGGTTAAAACGGTGAGGGAAGCTAACAAAAGGCAGACAGTTTTTGTGTGCATATCTTTGACTCAAGTACTTTTCTGTTTTCGTGTAATAAATTATGTCAAGCTTTCATACCGATAGTATAGGGAATTCATTATTTTTAACATGTATTATTTTTAATTTTAATGTTTTTAATTTGAATGGTAATGCAAGCTTTTCCATTAATTAGTGTTACTCAAAAACAGAACTAACTACTTCGCCTTGTGATTGTTTCTTTATTTAGGAAAACCACTTAGTTAATGGTTTTAGACTGAATAAGGTTAGCTAAGTCTGGGTCAGTGAATCACTTTTGGTCACAGGGTCATCCAGATCTTAGGATCAGTGGGTCTGTGCGTCAGTAAGTCTACATAATGGTCTAACATACTGACCCATCATCCAGTGGCTCAAATGAAAATAGTGACCCATGTGACCCAAAGTGATCCAGTGGCCTAACAAATAAATTTAGACTTTATTTTTAAGGTTATTTGGCCCAGTAACTTAAAAATACCGTTGGGCACATGCCCTTTAATACCCACTTGGCAAATATCAACAAACAAAACGATAGCCGTGTATGTTATGAAGTTGGTTATAAAAAAAAAAGTATTATTTGGTTTGGAGCAGTGTGCCCTAACCTCTCACCTGAGGGTCCCCTGGAGGTAAGACAGTTTTTGTTTACACAAAAGTAAAGCTTCTCAAAATGATGGCTGTGCATGTTATAAAGCCAATTTTGAAAAGTAATGTATTATTTGGTTTGGGGATGTGGACTCTAACCCTCTGCCCCCAAAGAGGACTAAAAAAATTAGCTCTACACTTAAGAGCTTTACAATTGTCGTTACCATAAAAACTTTACTCTTTTTTTTTTTACGAATTTGACTTGTTTGCCCCAGTCAAAATAAAAAAATTCTTTTATTAACAGAAATTATTTTTATCTAGTTTTTTTTTTCTCTTAAAGGCTGTGATTGCCCTAGGCACAAAAGAAAATAAAAACCTTCAATATTTGGAAGTAATCATTTGTTTGCTATTTTTGTGGAATGCTAAACATATGTGATAATTCAATTTTTTCCGTCATGCAAAAATGGGGCCCCAGGCAAGTGCTCGCAATCTTGTATTTAAACTGCCCTCCTTCCCTTCAACTGAATGTAAAGAGCCCACTGGATAACTCAATCCTATGGATTCCATTTTCTTTGCCTTGGTGTAGTGCTATGACAAATGAACTATTCCAACAAATATGAAGGACGAAATTTAGCTTCTGGTTGGTGAACACCATGTGCCACATAAACTCAGCTGTGTGTCACTGGCTGCCTAAGGTCATGTGACACGTTTGGACGCCATTTAATTTGCGAAACTACAATGTTGATGAGCTGCTTGAACAAGGGAGGAGGGTTGTAAACAATTGTGTGCATATGATTAATTTTTGGTCCTGCAACTTGGTGCTTGTTCAGGCAAGCCAGTTGTTTGGTGGCTACTGAGGGTGGAAGAAATATGGACAAAAGATGGCAAGGAAGCATGTAAGTTGTTTGCAGAGAAAGAACAAAGTGAAGTAGGGAGTGTTTATTTAATTTATAGACATTTTGGGGAACTGTTGTTTAATAATAGATATTGAGAAGTGTTTGTCGATGTGAGGTAAGGAAAACGAGTGCTTTAAAGCATAAACTAATGAATAACATTTAAAAATTACTTTAAATGCCACAAACCAGCTACTAACATTGCAGGGAAGAGGATAGTTGGGAGATTATAAATGGGCCCACGCCACTAGCCTTCCCCTTCCCCAACAAGCTTGAAATATTGTTTTATGCAATATCTAACAAAAAAGGCTAAACCAAAGGAATTGTGTGTATAAGCAATAAACCAGAGACTAACATTGTGTTAGGGGGTGGAGGTAAGGGAGGGTTACAAAGGTTACAAGGGTTACCCTTTGAAAGTCAATATAAAAAAAAAATGATTTCAGTTTTCTTTAAGCTGCTCCGTGGTTAACGCCACAAACCAGACACTAACAGTGTAGGGAAAAGGATGGTACATTCACCCCCCTAACCTGAATTAATGCTTTTGGGGGATACATGACCCCCCCCCCGCAGAGGGGTTGAACTTGCTACCATAGGTATTTGTTTTTTGTTTCCAGGTAGCCTTCATATGCATTCGTACCATCCTTTGTGCTTTTCACAGCAAAGTAAACACAATTTTTTTTTTTGGGGGGGGGGGGGAGAAGCCAACCCCCTCCCTAGAGAGAAGGGGGTTTTACCCTGCTACCATACCCATTTGTTTCAGTTATTCTTCATCTTCATCTATACCAACGTTCATGCCTTTCATGAAAACTGAACGATTTATATACCATTTTATGCTATTTATTTGGGAGGGGGGAGGAGGGGGTAAGCCACCCCCGGCCCCCTCAGCTGTTTTTTGAACTTACTATCATAGCTGTTTGTTTCCAGTTACCCTTGATGTGCATCCATTATGTGCCCATGATGGGCAGTTGTTCAGAAGCTTTTCGATTTTAGCTTTGAAATGCTAAATTGTTGCTAGAAATGGCTTAATTCCTGCTATTTTGAGAGTTAGTAACGAATCAACCGGTGGTCCTAGGACCTTAAATTTGGTATCAGGTAATACCCTCAGATAAGTACTAAACTCCCATATTCGATTCATATGTTTAACACAATTATTGTGGGAATTATGAACTCGTTATTTACTCATTTTTCTTCCGAGAGTAGGCAGCTGCGGTACAGTGTTGGATTTATCCGGAAAATAAATCGACGGGGAATGAAGTTTTTTCAACTGTCAGTCAAGCCATATTTTTTTTCACTGAATAAACATTACAAATTTACATAAACCAACTGGAGAGGGACAAAATATCCATTAAATACTTAAACATAAAATTTTGAAATAGGTACCAAACAGAGTTTGAGCACATGCTAGTGCATTATGTAAACAAACTCGGGAGCATGTGCAAAAGGATTCAGGGAATAAAGTTTTACAGGCCCACAAATACGAAATTTTCACACTTAATGGCACGTATGTTGATCTTTTGAAAACCGTTTGGAGAAAATAGTTTTGGTTTGTAGATTTTTTTAATGATTTTTTTCTATTTATTGTTCAATCTCTGCCTGTGCTAGTTGAGACCTAGTAAAGCAAGTTGTCAGTAGGAGAGCTGATGCTTGGTTTTAAAGCATCTTCGTGAATCCTGTTCATGAATTACATAATAGTGCAATCACACACTGGAAAATACAGAAGGCAAAAAATTGCAAACCAGGAATAATTTTTAGTCCTGAAAATCCCGGGAATATAACTGCCTAAATCCTAGGATTTTCGGAAAAGGGTGCTAAATACATGAAAAATGTATTATAATAACTCCTGCTTTTCATATTGTACTATGATTGCACATTAATTACAAACGAAAAAAGGTAGTGAACAGTAACCTCGCTTTCCCTTTCCTCTCTTCTTGGCTGTAACTACAATAACATCTCCTAAGTCGAGGCTCACTGGCCTTTTCAAAGCCATTAAAGAAAAAGTTGATAAAAACTATACGCTGAAATTTAATAAATACAAGTAAAGTTAGCATGCAGTTACGAACAAACTCTAATAAAAAAAATAATAAAAAAAAATAAAAAAATATATTTGTTTATTATTTTCTTACTACAGCTCTCGGAGACGCCATTGCATCTTTTTTTTTTTTTTTTTGCCTTTCCACTGCTATTTTCTGTTCTGGTTCAATCCGGCTGCTGTTCAATACTCGTACATACAGTCTTCTAAGCAAATATAAAATCACCGTCCTACTCTAGATACGAGTTATACGACGACCTTCAGCGGCACGCAGGAATTACTGTGCATAAACAGTGAAGAAGAGGAGTAGTAGCAGCGCTGTTTGGTTTTTAGGCCTATTTCCTGCATGATCTTCCATCGTGATTTTTTTTTCCAGTTGTTAACTTATCATCCATACAGTAAACCAAGCTGATAAACAGATTTTAAAATCTGAACTGATTCACCTGGATGACTGGTCAATAATTTGTCAGTCACCGATAAAATACAAAAATGGTCTTTCTATCTATTTTGGCTTAAATAATCTCCCAGGATCCCTTGGTTGAGAGAAAAATATCCCGAAAAATATTTAACACTGTATATGGAAGAAAGTTTAAAAAACGGACGTTGTTTGTAAATATTAGTATTGAACGAAGAAACACAATGGAACCAACATTGTGAACAACTAAGAATCGTGAGCTAAGAAGAGGACAAGTGTTATTCTTAGATGTTCACAATGTAGGCTCCATTGCATTTCTTCATTAAATATATATGAGAGATGGCATTCCACACTGTGTATACTTGACCATTTTAAAACCATCTTGCCGACAAAATGTGATTTCCCAGCGAAAGATAGAATCATAAAAAAAAAAGTAGTCGCATACTTCTAAACTTGGTTCCCTCCTCGTCAAACTCCAGCATCTCAAGATGAACACAAAAATAGGCAGACACTGAAAAACACACACACAAAGATCATAGAAAATGCCACCGCAACGGTATTTTCTTATCTTCAATCGTTCTTCGTGTCGAGCGATCTTCTGAAGCACCGTACTCCAACAAACACGCAAACACGCAATAACAAAGAAAAAGATGGGGGGGGCCCCCCCCCGCAAAAATTCAATAATTCATAATTCAGGTTTTTCTTCTTCAGTCGGACTGGAAATTACGTATTCCCGCGCGTGCTCAATTGATCGCTCGTAATAACAATAATAACAAAAGGACTCGTTGACCTCTAACGGTCCGTGCGGAACCGTGCAAGTCCGCCCACGCACTTACAGCGTTCAATACACGGCATTGTATAGAGTGAAAGGAAAAGGGAGAAGGAGAACCCAACTCCGCCCTTGGAAGCTTAACACAATCTTAAAAGAAGATGCCTCTAAAAAAAAAAAGGCAAAATAAAAAAATAAAAATGCGTGGTGAGGGCAGGCTTTCGTTTCGTCACGATTAAGTGAAAGTTCGATTTGGGCAAAACTATGTCACTGTCCCACCTGAATTGCTTTCAAGGGAACAGAGATAAATATAGGAAAATTGGTAAAGACTTAAAGGACAGAACCTCCAAACGAAATAGGTATCAATATTTATCGATACTGCCCATATCTACTCACAACGCTTTATTCACCTTTAGTAATTCTTTTGTCATCTAGACACACTAGCATCGCCAAGTCCCCGGACGCCATTGTAATGTTACCACTGTTACAGTCCAAAGTCGGCACCTTGTTACTTTAGCGTCATAGTGTGTGGTCACGGTGTTGTCAATAGGTCGTGTATACTGTTGTGGGCGTGCGGCTTTGGGCCATGGCGCACAAATAAATATTACCGGCGAAAGCTTGCAGAGTGTTTTTTTTTGGGGGGGGGGGGGGGGGCTGCGAGACCCAACAGGTAATTCCAGGCATCTAGACGTAAATAAGAATACGGTGAATACTTTCAAAAAGTAGCAGAATGGTGTCCCGAGTGTCCCCTGATGAAAAAATGAAAATGGTCTAATATTGCGATAATCATTCCACAAAACCGCTGATTTCGCGAAATTCTGTTGACCTTTTTACTCCATGTTAGTTTCCATAGGACCATTGCCAACGTCTGCAGGCCAAACGGAAACGAGTTACTACACTAAACTAAAACTACAACTGTAGCGAGACCAGATACAGTCCATTTTGTCGGTGTTCTCAAAGTAGTAATATCAGTTAAATTTAAAAAAATAAAAATAATATAAAGGCAAAAATTGGTGAAGAGGACACCAAGTTGAGATGGTTCGT
>JAHWFP010144407.1:54189-64355 GCA_023313725.1 Lithobius niger | reverse complement strand
GGGGGGGGGGGGGCAGTAGCAAAGGGGGTATTCAGACCACACAACGGGGGGGGGGGGAGGCAGGGGATGGGGGAACAGGGGGTACCAGAATGGCTGTAGGAGGAGAAGTCATACTACAAAATGGAGCAATGTGGGATTGTGGGGGGTGGGTAGAGGGGGACTGGGGCCCATCGGCCGTCCATTTCAATTCATGCAACCCAGTAAAGTATTTCACTTGTTCATGCAGGAACCAGCTAGACCGGCATATGTTATGTCGGGGGTACAGCTAGTTTTAAGAATTATCGTTGGATCTGTACATAACGTTGCAGCTGTAAGTGTTACTATTCTATTTGACAGTGGTTTTCGAATATTACTGCAGTTAGTTTGCTACTACTAGCTGGTTGTGTGCACATAATGATGAAACCTACTTGTTTCAGAGAATTCTTGGACGGATTCGAAATGTCCCTCCGGCAAACAAGGGAAATAAGAAACTGCCCCATCAGAAAACAACGAAAACATCGTAACAATAGGACTCTTGACGCCTATTTTAAATGGGTATTGTTTACGCATTGTTTCTTAATTCCAAAGTTTTCCTTTGGCAAAAAAGGGAAATGAGAAAATACCCCTTCATCCCAAAACGATAAATTCGTTTTAGTTTTCGTAGCATTAGACCTTTTGGAACGGAACGTTCCATGCATGCATATTGTTGCATGGGCAATCACATTGCCAAGGAAGTTGCCGTTCAATTGTTATCACGAGCGGGATATTCAGACGGATAATGCCATCAACCTAAACAATAGCCCGCGATTTTCAGACATTATCTTTCCATATCTCACGCCTATTTCAGTCGATGCGTTTCGAACGTTAATCGTGATATTCGGCTGGCACGATTAGAAGGTGTATCGTGACGTGCTATTACGACGAAAACAGCTTCTGTGCGGCTGCTACCACTTAACTCCTCTGTTCCCATGGCAACCCTTGTCATCACAAGACGGTAGGTCGCGTAATTTTTCTTCCTCAAGTCCCTGGTACAGTAACTACTGTGAACCCTAAGCGCTGCGTGAAGTGGTCATGAGGCCAGAACGAATGTCCCTTTAAATGGTTGGTGTGTTGCTTAGATTTGTTTGTCGATTGTCTTCAGCATTAACTGGAAGACAGACGTGTGCGCTAAGTGTTTTACGTGTACGTTAATTTCTCATTATTTTCCGTGAATGTGTTGTAAATACTGTTGCATTTATGATGTCTGATCAGTTTTAATATTTCAGTCAAAGTTCCAAAATGTTTTGCCTCATTTTATTAATTTACAAACTTACAATCACAATGACAGCGTCGAATGCAAACTGAAATTTGAAAGGACTGTGCATCGGACAGTGGCACATTTGCTCTCCTTCGCACAGCAATTCACACACAAAAAATGAAACAATCAAGTAAACTTAAGTAAAATGAAAAATAAATCTATATTTTATTAAATTTGTTATATTCAGTTAACAATTTCGCTTTAAAATAAAGTCTTGGAAATTTTTAAAAAAATATTTTTCATGCTGCAATCGATACGAGTACGAACCAATATGCAGGGTCTTTTTCTTCCCTAATGCAGCGAGGTGGGATGAAACCAGGCTTAAACATGGGAGGCTCCGTTTCCAATGTTTGCAGCCTTTCGTTATCCGGAGAAAATTAATTCTCCTGTACATGAACCATCTCAGTTTTGAACCTTACTGGACGTATTAAAAGGAATAAGTTTTACAATTGGCCCAGACTTATTCCTATCAGACTAAACATCATGCTGAATTGCCCAGTCTTCAACAAGATTAATTTTTTACTCCTTTAACCACGTTCTAATTTCCTTTTTCAGCCCCCCAAAAGTTTTAAGTTCGCTTTTAAAAATATAAGGCACGTCAAACATCTACATATTTTGCCATAAAGGTTTCTCAAATCAGTTTCTCAAACTTCTTGTGATTTTATATTTTAGCTTCTTAAATTCATCCGAGAAATCCATTTTTTTTAAATAATGGTCATATCTAATAGTTTTTTACAGTTAGGATGTCATGTTTCAAGTATAATTCTGTAGAGGTAATTTTCTTTCTTACCTATTCCGTACATCACTTTAAATAATTTATTTTGTAGATGTTGAATGCGAGTTATTAGATACTCTCTATCCAATCCATAGATTTCTTAGTCATACCTCAAATGAGATGCTATCCATACTGATAAGGTACTAAAGGAGATTATCCGCTAACGCCTACCCAGTCTTATCACGACTTATAAGCACGGCCTAAAAAGAAAGGCAGTTGAGCTGCGGAAGACGAATTCAGATTTCCACAAAATTTCCATAAGGGAACTTGTGTAGAACAGCCCAAATGAATACCAGCAACGGTATGCGTTGAAACAGCCTCCCTCCTCAGAAACAGAATTCCACGCCGGGATAACTGGCGGCAAACCAAGCTCCCTAATCCATACCGGCTGTAGTCGAAAATAGCTGCTTTCAGAAAACCCCAACGAAATAGAAACGTTAGAATAAAGTCAGCTTGTAATCGACGTAATTCGAGAGAGGTGAGACCCACTTTTAATTAGCGTTCGAAGTTTGGAACATCCTGAAAACCTGGTAGGCCCCTCGTGAACTTGCGTTAGCTGTAGGATCTAACATCATTGAAATCGTTCAGTGTGTTTATTTATTTATTTGTGTGTGTCCATCTACTCCGCTTGAAATAGTGGCGTCAAAAATTCGAGAAAGGGGTTGGAAGAAAGGAAGTTTCTCCGAAGTTCCGTCAGGCGTATTCTTAAATTCAAATCTAGGTCCTAAATGCCCCAAATTAACGAAGAACGACCGTTTGCAACAATCAGCAACAATCATACAACAATCACACAACAATACATGACGTCAACGATTGTTGACCAACTTTTTTTTCGTGCAAAGCTTCGAACTTTTCGGGAAAGTCGAGTAACAATGGTTTGGCGGCAACTTACCAACAAGCAGTATACGTGTTAATAACTGGTTGTTCTCAGTAACAATTAATAAACATTACAAACAAAAACGTGAAGTGTGCCGTAAAAAAGGGGGTTATATGATTGAATTTTCACTTGTTAAAATGAACACGGATAAAAATTGATGATTTTTAATTGAAATAATAAAATGTACAATTGGAAAAATTCCAGGTGCTGTTGTGCTTTACGTATTAAGTAAAGCACAACAGAACCTAAACAGATGGAATTTTCTCAATTGTGCATTTTATTATTTCAATTAAAAATCATCAATTTTTTATCCGTGTTCCTTTTAACAAGTGAAAATTTAATCATATAACCCCCTTTTTTACGGCACACTTGACGTTTTTGTTTGTAATCCGTGTACCTTTTTTACAGCCATGGCGTCGCGCTACATAAAGCTTTATGCATGCAGTCGATTGTTGCTGGCTACTTTGAAACAATTCAACTCAGCTCTGAAAGCCTGCATCTGCGAAATAAATCTGCGTTCTATCGTTTCTAGCTGCCAATATCGAGGCCCGGCCTCGAAATTAACAATGTAGCTTAATTTGGTTTAAATCTATATCGTTTAGCTGAAACACGGATTCTTTTGATCATTTATTTAGAGCCATGGCCCAAAGCCGTACGCTCTGCAAAACTAAATACATGTAACATGACAGAAACCCAGAACTCCACACAACTACTCCACTAACGCACCACAGTATCGCTTCAGTGCCGCTCCACACCGCGAGTATCACATCACCACACACGCGATGCACCTTTGCACCCTTCCTCCACTGTGCACAAGTCACTGTCCGCCCACCTTCTCTCTCCCATGTAGGGAAAGTTCCAGTGGGCAACGCATGCTCAACCTGAGGCATCGCACACACACACACACACACTGCTGCTGCTGATGCTAACATCGTACACCGAATTCCCTGACCATCACTCCACTGTGCACAAGCCACTTTCCGATTGTTTCACGAAAGATTTATTTGAGGCCCTGGCCCTAGACCGCACGCCCCAATTAACTGAAAATACAACATTAATACAAGTCAGCCACCAAACCAACCACAAATCAAAGCAAACCAAATTACATGAAACCACAGTTAACCAAATCAACCCAAATCAAATCAAATCAGCTCAAAGCACAGTCCTCGCATGTTCTCACTACGGAGCTGAAACACATCCCTTGACTCACTTTCTCTATCCAATCTAGGGCGGATTCTTTCGATCATTTAATAAGAGCCTTGGCCCGCAGCTGTACGCTCTGCCTACTTAAATGCAAATACAAACCAAATACCAAAATACCAAAAAAAAAAAAAATACCACATGGAATACCCACTAAACACACAATGCCCATCTCACACAATTCTTTCGAACATATTTATTACGGAGCCATGGCCCGAAGCCGTACGCCCCAACCACACTATGTATACAAGACACACTGCTACTCTACGCACACATGCGCCACATCACAGCACACTACACCGCACTACATCACATCACACCATTGGTGCACTACATTACAAACGTACTGCGGCATCTCCTGAGCAACAGCAACCCGTCCACCTTCTCTCTCCCATGTAGGGAAAGTTTCAGCGAGCTCCGAACTCTACACTCATTCACCATCACTACACATTTTGGACTGCCCTTCAACAATCGACTTTTTAGCAAAGACATAACACGTGCACGAAGAATGGATATGGAGATTGCAGAGTGGCATTGTTCCCTAATCACAATGGTTAAAACAATGTAAAACAATCAAAATGTTCGTTCAGGGACCTGTAACTCCGGAATGGTTCGACCAATCGAAAAAGTGGTCTCTGTGAGGATGAAGCCCAGGAAAATTTCTGGCTTACATCATGTTTCAGATTTTAGGTAGGTGTAGTAGTTTTTTTCTGAAACCGTGTCACACAAGAACAAGAACAACACCACCAACAAGAAGTGAACAGTTTTCAAATTTCCGTGTGACTTCGTACGTTTTCTCTTGCACGGAATTGCATAAAAGTTGGTATGAACTTGGGAAAAATTGCTATCCACTATCTGGCCAAGTTTGGTCGAAATAAATTAAATAGAAACGGAGAAATTAATAGTTTTAGTTTTGCTGGAGAGAGGACTTCATTCATATATATACACGGCTATCGTCGTGTATGATACGCAGCTTTGCTCAATAATAATTTATTATCTGTTTTAAACTTGGAATGTTGCACCAAGTCACTGCAGAAAACGCACAGGTTCCAGTTCGTGGCTAGGATAAAAGGGGGGGGGGGGTGTTGTGGACAAAGTGACTGTCCCAGTGTGGGCGTTTGGTAAGCCGTGGTGGGGGGCGAGGCGAAGCAGGGCTCAAATCAGCGTTTATAAAGCTTTAAATAGCTGAATTTAATGCAAGACTGACGTTTTTCTTTATCCAAGTCTTTTGGCGTCTGCCACATTCTGTTTGATAGTATACGAATTGCCAGAGGATGTATCCTCGAGCGAAGCGAGGCTACGCCAACGGAGCGAGAGAAGCGAACGATGTGGCTAGCACACCTTAAGTCGCACATACGCTGGAGAAAAACCTGTTAGCCTGATACAATCTCAGCTTATTTAAGTTTCTGCAGTCGTTGCGTTTGTGGTCAACTAACCATTCGGCGATCAGTAAAGTAAAAGCAAGACGTTTGCCAACTTGTTTATTTACTGTTCGGCTTCTAGCTGTGGAGCTTTATACAAAACAATTCATCAACATCGGTCGTCAATCTTCAGAATTCAATGGTTTTCAAATTCTGAGTACATATGTTGTCGAAGACATGTATTATTAGATTTGTGAATCATCTCAAATTGAACCGACATTTCCTTGTTGTCGAAACTGATTTATGATTTTTTTTTTACTTCTAACAACACACAATAGAGCTCCGTGGAGCCCAAAAACACAAAGACAAATAAATTCCACCCAAATTCTTTGTTTCAAAAATGTTATTGTAACTATCATCTATGGCACTTTTGATGCTGATGGAGAAAATCTCACAATTAGCCCTATCAACGGTTGTTTTTATTTCTTTATTAAGCTGAGGAAGATTTCTTTTATTTTTCTGTTTACTGGTGAGCAGTGTTTTTTATCTTCCTTGATCACTGAAGCATGATGCTCTTTCCCTGTTCATCTACATTCAAACTCGGTATGAACGAATGTTCCGGTTTCTTGAACCTTAAACACATTAATATCGTTTACATTTTTAAGAGATTTGCGTTGGAAGTTTATTCCTTAACAACTTTTTCCCACTTTCCTTCTTGCTTGTCAGTGAAAAGGACAAAAAAAATCATATTAAAAAACAAATTTAATTAAAATTATCGTAAAGAAATCTAATTAGGTCCACCTATAAGGTGTAGGTTCAGCTAAGGAAATAGTACGTTGAATACTCTGTCCTGTTTAATTAACGAACTTTGACCTTTTATGACCTTACTACTGTGGCGTTAAATAAGAACGTTAGACAAAGTAGCACCAAAACGTATACGTAAGCGCCGGTGCACACGTGCGGTTGCCGCTGCGGTACCGCATTTGCGGTTGGGTTTACATGCCATCTGTTGGATACTGCACACGTACCTGCGTCGACGTTGCGTTACCGCCCGCCGCTCTCCCGCCGCTCTTGCAGTCGTTTTGCACCGCAATTCCCCCGTCAACGCAGCGGTACCGCAGCGTTAAAAAAAACGCAATTGCGTCTCTGAGTACCTTGGATGACTTGAGCGGTGCACACGTCCACCGTTTACCGCAAAAGCGTTACCGAAAATGGCGTCCAATTTCGAAGAAATAGACATGGAATCGTTTATTGGGGGAGTAAAGAACTATCCTGAAATATGAAATGTTGCTGCAGAAATGATTGAAAACTCATTCGGATGTAATTAAAGAACTTATCCGAATTTTTTAGTTAATCTGCAAGGGATGTATGACATTTTCCCCTGGTACGTCTTAAATTAGTACATCGATGTACCAAATTCGTCAAATTGGTTTTAAAATATATTTTTTTGTTCACGAGGTAGGCGAAAAAAGCAACATTGTCTCATTGGTTTCAAACTATAATTTTTTGTACACGAGGTTAGAGAACCGAACGCGTACATACGTCACCGAAGCGGCACCGCAGCGTCAACGCGCGTTAATATAACGCACGTGTGCAATGATTGGATGCGTCACCGCAGTGGCGCCGCAGCGTCCAAAAAACGCACGTGTGCACCGGCGCTAAGAGTGCAGACTGGAGTATTCAACGCTAACAAATGGAAAAATGCAAGGAAAATTTTCTCCCAAAATTTCATGATTTCTTGCCCCCCCCCCCCCCCAAAAAAAAAAATAAATAAAACAATCGTAAATACAAGCCAATTTTAAATGGCACTACTGAATATTGACTGTTACGAGGGTAGGAGTATAAATTAAAAAGTTGCTAGGCATTATTAAACACTCACCTCTCCGCCCCCCCCCCCAAAAAAAAATCCTTATGTAAATTGCATGTTATGTGCCGTTGTGTCTTTGGGGGCCATACACAATGACGTAATTCAAGAGAAGACCATAAGCAGTGTCACAGGACGTGACGTCACAGAATATTTTTTACCTGGCTATATTTTTTTGATAAATTTATTTTTTATGGTGTGAAACATTTTGCATAAAATGTTACTCCAAAAAAACAATTCTATTCCTGGTAACTATGTCCATTTGTACAACAAGTTTTAAAAAAAATGGTCTAATATAATATAGAAAATTTTAAATTCTCCGTATTTCTTTTTCTTTTTATTGGTAACAAAAGGTGGGGGGGGGGGGGGGGGCGGCAATCTACGTTCGTGCCATCTTTTGCTGTGGGAAGGGGGTTTGCAATAGTTTTGATCACTGGGTATACTATACCTTGCCAGACGTTATTTGTGTAGGGCGCCTTTTGTTGGGACTCAACTGGTCTTTCCCCATTCGAAAATCTGGCATTGAATCTACTATTTTTGTAGAGCTGTTTGAAGCAAAAATAAGTAGAGGAAGAAAGAAAAAATGTATACAAAAAAAAACCCTTATTTTATACAAAAGCATTTTTTCTTTTTTTTTTTTTTGCACATGTTATAATTTGTGTGGACTAATTGCTTAAGACTTTCTACTTTCTACTTGATACTTCAAATCAACAAAAAAAAAAGGATAAAAAAATCAGAAAAAAGCACTACGTCTGCTCTCGGTTTTGGCATCACACACACGTGACGTGAGTCAAGGCCACTTGAGCTATTAGTTGACTGACGCTAATCCGTAGCGATTTAAAAATTGCGACCTGTTGAATCAGAAAAAAAATAAAACCATCACTACTAGCTGTCAAAGATTAAACGTTTAAGATCATTTGTCATGAAAGAATTTTAGGAATGACCTGTGATGATTAACCACCGAAAAAACTATTTAAACACGAAAACGGAGCTAAAAAAAGTTACAAGGTTTAAATCTACTCCCTACACTAATACCAAAATCCTTTATCTGTTATGATAACTTAAGTGAAACTTCATGTTCGGTTAGGTCAATTGCTTAGGTCAAGTGAACCCATGATACGTGAATTGTATTACATTTATTAAGTAAATCCTTTCACCTCACGCTAGCGGGACATTTCATTGGCTCTGCCATCTATTGTGGTAAAATAAAGCAAGAACTGAAATCTGCTGATTGAATGATCACGATCCTTGTACGGTTTTAGGACCAATCCAGGATTCATTAGTTAACGTGATTGGTTTTTTTTTTTTGTACATTGAGATGATTGCTCTCTATTAATAATCCTGTCCCTCTGTGGAAGCAGCATAATTAAAGAAAAGTTGTATCTAAAACAAAACCAACAAGGGGGAAAGAACCCGCCAAGTTTCAGCCAATCAAAGTAGTGATATCAGAGCCAAAAAGGCTGCCACCAAGTTACTACATCAGTTGCCAAGCTAATCCCGTCGAGTATTAGATCAAAGGTTAAATCAAAAACCTGACCATTGCTACTATCGGTAGCAATGGTCAAGTTTTTGATTTAACGTATGAGGTAAGAGTCAGTGAGATTAGCTTGGAAACTAATGTAGCAACTGGTGGCAGCCTTTTTGGCTCTGATATCACTACTTTGACTGGCTGAAACTTGGCGGGTTCTTTCACCCTTGTTAGTTTTGTTTTAGATATCACTTCTTTTGTATTTTTTTTATGGCGTATTGTTACCACTGCCTATTTAGCTACTATATGGTCAAGTTTGGTCGAAAAATATTGAGTACGAACGGGAGATTAATTTATTTTTAGTTTCGCTGGAATAAGGACTCATTCATCTGTATACTTATTTGCCTTAAAGAAAGGGAATACGACTCTAACAACATAGAAGCCAAACAATGCTTACAATACTTATTTCTGTTACGAGAATAAACTGACGAGCCGCTCACAATGTAAAAGCCTAACAATTAGGAAATCAAAAGCTTCAATAATGCTGGCTATTAGAGCCAAATTGAGTGTTTGCAAAGTTGCTTGAGTAACAATCACTGCCTATGCGATCGTTGTTGCGGGCTTATCGCGTTGGTATCAAGACGGTGAAACAGGCACCGCAGCTATAAACTAGATGTACTATGCACTTTTTTAAGAAGATCAAATACCCCGGGACCCCAGGGGAGGGGTGAGGGGGGTTGGTCAAATCACCCAATGAGGAAGTTCCGGAGGAGGGGGCAAAGGCAGGGGAACGGGGAAACAGGGGAGGAGGGCAAGGGGTTCGGGGGAACAGGGTGGCGTCGGGGGCCTTTTTATGCCATGTTGCCCAATATAGTCTTTCGCTGGCGCATATTAAGACGGAGAAACAGTATACCCCGTTCAGAGCGCAAGCTTTTAATTCGGAATCGAATTTCGAATTGAGAGACATGCGGGTCGAATCCGGATTAGTTTGCTAGACCCCGTTCGGAGCGCAAGAAAGAAGCACGACGAAAACGGGTTAGTTGTTAGTTTCTCAGCAGCTTACCAGAACACGCTATTGTCGCTTAATAAACGGATTCTTGCTTGTACCACCACTCACACCGTGGCGCCACCAGCCCGTAAATCGTATCATTTTTAAAATTTTTAAATAATAGATGCTGGCATTCGTATAAACTCTCCTTGAAAATTAGTGCGTGCTTCCTTTGTTTATCGCGAGGCGTATTTGAGTAAACAGTAAACGAAACACGATGCCACCTGGTGATGAAATGTTGCCAATTCGGAATTCGACCCACATTTGTGTCCGGAGCGCACACTCAAGTGAAGTGAA
>JAHWFP010144407.1:0-44076 GCA_023313725.1 Lithobius niger | reverse complement strand
CTGTAGTGGTGCGCCCATGTTGAAAATCGGTGTCATAATTTTGGTGACGATTATAAAAGGAGTCTATCGTTGGCCACTCTTTCTTTGAGAATGGTAAACATTCGGATGAAACTAGTACCTGCTTTCAACAATTAACCGCCAGAGGGCGCTGTCGTCAACAGGAAACAGGAGGTCAAAACTATTTAGGGTCAATAAAACAAATTGATCACGATAAGAATACAAAATTAATTGTTTAAAATATTCCATAAGTCAGATCAGGACATTAAAATAATTTTTAAATAGATCAGAACTGGCTGAACAAGTTTATTTTTTAAAATCCAACATTCAATTTTAGAACGGGTTGTCGTTACGAGTGGAGCTAAGTATAACATATGGTTTTGTGTCCCGAGAAGCGTGTTGAGCGGCCATTTAAGCTGAAGCTTCTTCAGTGGTTCACTTTTATTGCAACGAACTGTATACGGTTTGAATCGATCACAGAATAAGTTCTTCAACTTCGGGTGTTGCCCACGCAAGAGTATTTTGTCCATTTTTGCAGGTATTGTCGCTATTACCATGGTAACGATGCCGCCATTTTTTTAATTTTTAAGTTTCGCCAGCTGCGAGCATCTGACACGTGCTGCCTTCTGGTGCCGTTGATGAAAGCAGGTATTAACACGTTTTCAGAAACATGTTTTCAGAAATGCGTCACTGGCTACTAATCTACCCTGACCTTGATGATAGGGTTGATGGGATCCATTTTTCCAGTTTAATTGATGAGTGTTGTAATGGTTTGTGATGAAGGCTGTATTTTTTGTGATGTCATAGTCTACGAGTTGCCACCTTGTTCCACATTGTCTCTCATGGTGAAGGACGTAGGATTTTAGGAAATCTGGAACACGGGATGCTATTTTTTTAACATTCCATTTTTACGACATTGCTTTCCAATGGCCGCCCTCACTTCTTTTATTTGACAGCAAATATTTGACTGAAGCTTGCGTTTACCTTTTAATGTAAATATTATTTTTATGGGTATTCATTTCTGGGTGTATACCTGTTTCGCCAAAAAATTTTCCGTTTCGCCGGAAATTAAGCCCTGATTAAAACTCGGCGAAAAGGGAATTCCTGTTCGCCGAATCAAAATATGCTTTCAAAATTTAACATTGGAGAAGTTAAAAATGCATTCCGAATTGTAAGAAATTTGTAATAAGCTGTAGTATCTGATGGTAATGGTTTTAGCCATAGCAAGCAGGACAGTAGCAAAACCATAGAAAAACCATAGCACACCCAATTTGTTTAGCACACCCAATATGAAAAAGTATTTAAAAATTGGAATATTAAGACGGGATTTGGCGAAGCGGCTAATATACTTCTTTTTTATGCTGACTACGTGCAACTACTGTTCGAATATAAAAGTTGTTTTTTTATCATCGTGCGTGTGTATGCATTGTGTAAAGTGAGCCTGTTTCCCTCGCTGTTTGTGGCAACAATCCTGAAACGCAAGTCGGTATTTAAAAATTTTTACTATTGTTTTTTGTACAATTGCTTAACAGGCTCAAGCATTAAGAAATATCCTTAACGAAATAGCAAATATCATGACTAATAGTAATAGACAGATGAAACTGTATTCCTTCTTACACGTACTTGCATTTACCTGCATATCAAACCTGTAGAGAACAATAAATTAAAATTTCATATCAAACTGCCTTAATCAGGATGCAATTCCCTGAGGAAAATATTCAATTTTTTGTTCCAATGGAGATTTTTTAAAACTTAATTTCTGGTTTACGGTATTTTGAGACGAGCACCTTTCGAAGGCATATGAATAAAAGGATGCATTTGAACGTCAAATTCGATCAATTTTCGGCGAAGCAATATGAAAAATAATTGTTCTTCAGTACCAATAAGGAATAGAAAATTTGATCCGCACATATTCTTCTTGACCCGTTGGTGCCTCACTATTTCCAAGTTATTATTTATAAATAATAGAATAATAGAATGTTTGGTGCTGTTGCACAAAGGTCGGGAAAGAATCCTGGAAGGCCGCTGATATTCAGCCTGAAAGTGGAGAGGTAATACAATGAAATGCATGTAAAAGGTCTAGTGAAAGCTAAAAACTGAAGTGAAAAGTAAAACTAAAGCTAAGCAAATTTAAAAAATATGTATGCAATAATAATGATAAAAAAAAAAAAAACTTGGAGCCCAACCGGTTATATAACATGGCAGGACACTTGAAAAAAAAATAAACGTTCACATGAGTGTGAACTGATCCAATTTGATCAAAACTAAATTTAAAAACTCCAATTATACAATAAAACGTGCCGTGCAATATTCTAGCCGTTTCAAGAACTCTCTTAAGTTTGACAAATTTAACAATCTCTTAAAACTGTTTACGAAGGTAGCTGAAATTGTCTTTTTAGTCAGTGATTTCCATGCTGGGACAACTCTGACAGCAAAGAAATTTTGTCTACAGTCTAGTTTTGCTTTTGGAAGCATGAATTTGAATGAGGGGCTCCTTGTCCAGGTAAGCGGACGAATTATAAACAAGGTTAGGTCAATAGATAAGTTACCACTGAGGATGTTATACACCAAGGCAAGACCCCTCTCCGAACAGATTTTGCGAATAAATTTTCGGATCTTCGAATAAATTTATCGAACCGATATTGTAGATGGAAATTGTCAGCAAGGGGGGCCCACTGACGAGGCTAGTAAACTCACAAGACATGAAAAACGAACAACTGGATTTAATTTTCGACACGTTCGAAAAATGTCGTGTTTTGGTCACAGAAAACATGACAAACACACAATGAGTATGCTACCACGTCAATCTATGGTAACTACCTGCATGTTAAATACGTACACCAAAAGCCAGAAAATGTTTAAAACACAAGTATGCGTAGGAAATCGGCGGTCGTCCACACACGGCGAACCGCCACGTTTGATTATGCCGTCATTAAAAACAGCAAAAATTATATGCGTTTAACTGGTTAGCGAACAAAGAAACATGTAGCATACAGGCAGTTGCTAGGTTGATGTGGGGGCATTCTCGTTGTGTGTTTGTTCTGTTTTTTTTTTTGTTCTGTTTTGTTGTCCTGTGTGTTTGTTCTGACACGAAACTTTGCAAACGTATCGAAAATTAAATGCACGTTGCTCGGTTTTCATGTCTTTTAAGTTCTCTGGTTTCGGCAGTGGGCACCCTGCTGACATTTTGCGTTCCAAACGCTCAAGCTGAAGGTTATATTCTATCGATATTACAGACTAAAATGATTCGAAATCGACTATCTTACATAATTTTTAAAACGTAATAATTCATGGATTACTAAGGAAATGCATCCATTCGCTGACCTTGACAAATTCACTAAGGCCACTAACGACATTACCATTTTACAGGGCCAAAAATTATTAACAGGTTTAAGAAAATGGACACAATCGTTTCTTTCATCTTTAACCTGGAGATTATTAACCTTCGTAAGCGTTAATTATCTTCATGAATATTAAATACATAAATCACGCGCCTTTCCAGGTGGTCCGTCAGCTGTTGGCCCATTCTACGAATAAAAAATAATAAAAAATATAATTAATGAAGTTTATTCGTATGGTTATTGTCACGTGTTTAAAGACGGTTTTCGGGTGTGTGTAGTATGCGTAACCTCGTGCATGCAAAGAGAACGTGTTGTTACAACATCACAGCATGATTTGAAGCTCATTAATCAGCTTTTTTTGTTGTTGGTGGTGTTGTACATTTTATTTTTTTCTGACTGGTACTCGTACTTAATCGCAATCCAAGATTTTGCCTTGAATAAATAAAGAGTGGTCCAATAAATAGTGTTCAGCGAGATGAAAGGGTAAATAATGCAATTTACACTTGCATAAATAGGACTTTTTAAACACGCAAATTCATTTTAGAATGTGGCAGCGCTGGGAGATATTCTCTTGTAATCTTAGGATTGTATTATGAATATCCCAAGAGAAAATAAAATTTGCGCACTTTATCTTTGGACTTACATTCTATGGTGCAATCGCTCCCTCGCTAAGTCACGTGACACCCAAGGCTAAACAGAATAAAAGCTCCAGGGCCGGGAATAAAAACTGCAACGTCTGTCATAGCCGAGCTTGAGTGAGCCGTACGTATTCAATTTGCGCATTAAAGGCACATATCCGGTCTGCCTTATAACAGCCACGTGCAGATCTCCATCTGCGCATGTTACTATTGCACCGTTTCACGGGACTCGGCGTAGGAATACAAGGCCAACTGAGATAGTAGCTGCGTATCGCAGTAGCTTGTAGCTGCTGTACCTCAGTAATGATTTTCGTATTTTAACATCACACTTTATAAGTTTTTAAGCTAGTATCTTACAATTTTTCTTCAGCGATCTGTAGGCATAAATAATTTTAATTGTACCGCATTAGTCTTTTAGCTTTTTGGTCTCAAGGTAATTATTAGCAAACGATTAAAGATTAGTACAGGCTCACGCAGAGATGAAACATCATGGTTATTGTAAGCGTGCAACGGATGATACAGGGTGGTCCACAAAAAACTGACGAACCGAGATTTTCTAAGTACTCATTTTCTAGTTAGCACCCCTCAGAACCAGGAGTGGACAGAAATCTTCCCATTTCATTAGATTTGATTCTGTCTTCTCCTGGTTCTGAATGGTGCTAACTATAAAAGTTGACTTAGACAATTTTGGGTCGTCAGTTTTTTGTGGACCACCCTGTATAATCGCAGGATGCAGTAAATACGTATAATGTGTAATTTCGTGAGATCATCACGGGTGGGGGAAAAGGCGTTTCTAAAAGAATTCCAATGCAAACAGGGCAACTCACGTTGTAATGTACACTGCAGATTTCTCCCTTTTGCTTATCTTAATTCAACCTGAAAAAAAAAAACCGCAAGGGTGAAAAAACCCGGCCAGTTTCAACCAATCAAAGAAGTGATATCAGAACAAAAATGGCTGCCACCAAGTTGCTACATGGTGTACCAATCCTAACCAAAATGTGTCCCACTTTGAAAGTATTGATACCACCCTCGCCAATGAACAACCGCCAAGCTAATACCACCGAATATTATATCAAAGGTTAAATTAAAAAAATCTGACCATTGCAACGGTCAGGTTTTTCATTTAACTTCTGAAATAATGGTCAGTGGGATTAGGTTGGCGGTTGTTCGTTGGTGAGGGTGATGTTACTACTTTCGACGGGGAAGACTTTATGGTTAGGTTAGGTTAGGTTTGGCTCACCATGTAGCAACTTGGTGGCAACCATTTTTGTTCTGATGTCACTTCTTTGATTGGTTGAAACTGGGCGGGTTTTTTCACCCTTGCGGGTTTTATTTCAGGTTGAATTAACATAAGCAAGAGGGAGAAATCTGCAGTGTACATTACAACGTGAGTTGCCCTGTTTGCATTGGAATTCTTTTAGAAACGCCCCTTTCCTTCTTCCCTCCTCTCCCCTTTGACGCCCTCACGAAGTTCAACATTATTTAACTATGGCAGTGCAACATGGTTCACGATACACTTACACAAAAGTTTTAACCATGACTGCAAAGAATGCAGCTTAGCCATAGCGGTCTTTTTTTAATATTTTTATTTACCCCTGACGTGTCATACAAACATCCTGGTCTCTCCTCCCCCTCGGAGGGGGCCGGGCGGTGGGGGGGGGGGGGGATTCGGAAGACTCATCAACACTCGTCAAGTACCTTTTATTTTAGAGCTTATAAAAATTCGGCACATAATTTACGCGAGAATTAATTGCATCCAATTGTAAGATGTAAAAAGATTTTCCCCTTCCATTGTTGCTTTTTTTCTTGAGTTGCCCTCCCTTCACTTGTTGACAATCTCAAAAAACATTTCCTACAGAAGTTGCTTTCGTTGACAAGACTTTTTAAATAAAGTATCATGGACCCCCCCCCCCATTTGAATTTTCTAAGAAATGCCTTTTTTTCTCCTCCCCCCTTTGGGCGAACCCATAAAGTTGAACAGATTGGCGATGATTGTCCACATGCGAACTTGTCAGTCAATTTTTGACGGCAACAATCAGTCTTCATTACTTCTCGAGTTCTGGACGTGTAACGGGTTTCGTGATTTAGTACTTTGTATATAGAGTATGTAGTACATACTGTTTTATAGTTTTATGCTTACAGAGAAACTTTTAATGGACATGTTTCCAGTCGAGAAGACGCTGACCCGTTTGGATTTAGTTTTTTTTATCCGTTCAGCCGTACAATACCAATATCTAGACACACGCTAGTGTGGGGCCGCTAAGTAAACGTTTTATTGTTGTTGGAGCTTAATTGTCAGAGCGTAATTGTTAGAGTGTTATTGTTGTCAGATGGCGGCTCACTAGCAGACTTTGTCTTTTAACTGAAACCAACTTATACAGGATTTCAGCATACTGGTGTAAATTCCCCATGCGGTAGAAATCTTTGCAAATCGTTTGAATCAGGTGTCTTCGGTCCAGTAACAAAGAAAACGTCAACACGAAAATGTGGGAACGTGTCCTTCATGTCCTCAATAACGTTGATTTGTGTTACTGGTGACTAGTAACTAGTGACTAGTAACTAGTCCGCAGGCTCCCATGTTAATTCTCATAGGGTATAACGACACGTCTACAGCTCATTAGGGAAAGTTGCCAGATCTAAATTTCGGCAGACAGGTAAAGCGTCATATGGGGAAGTGCCTTTTTCTAAAATGGGGGTTGCAGCTAGAAGCACGTGGCCCTGAAGTGGCTCGTAAGTGCAAAATTATTGTTGTAACCATTGTTTGTATTGTCATTCAACAGTAGATTATAACATGCTTAAGTGTTGCACGCTTATCGTTTCAGTACTTATATTGTCAGAATGCACTGTTTTTGCAAATAGGTGGTTCACTAAGCGACAGAATATCTTTATCTTTTATTGCAAAGGTTTGGTCTTTTTTTTTACGGTACACGAATCCAAACTGAATTATCTACCCCACCATGATAAAAGGGACAATTTTGCTGGAAAGAAGATTAGGAAACAAAATGCACATCGTCAGCACAGGTGGGAACGTGTTCTTTATGGAGAAAAAGTGTCCTCAATAACGTGACGCAGACATTTTATTTTATGTAGATTTACTGTTCTTGCAGTCTAGTGTAAGTGACGAGTAATTTTAAAAAAGCTGACGAGTTGATTAGTTTTAGTAATCTTCGTTTGCCACCAGAATATTAGAACTGTATGAATATTTACCATTCCGTGAGTTTGTAGTATGTGTTCATAATGATTAACGTTTACCTCGGGAGAGCCAAATGAAGGGGGATGCGCTGGTTGAGTGAGCGAAGCGAACGAAAATCAGCGTTTGTTAGGTGGGGAAAGACCGCCAAGGTTAATCCAATTAGCCAAGTTAATCGCACGGAATAATACTTTGGACGTTAAATGAAAACTTGAAGATTGCTACCGCTCTATAGGAATTGATTAGGTCCTTGCAATTACCATACTGTTACGCTTGTTATTAATTCATTTGGAATGACAATAGCAAATGTGAAATTTATGAATGAGAACATTCATACAATAAAATACCTCCACACAAAAAAGGTAAGGGTGACAATTACACCGTGGGATTTTTGGTCATTCACAGGCCTATGAAAGTCGTGATATCCACCCAAAACCAAAACTGGTAAGAGAAACCGCCAAGTTTACAAAAAGGGTCGACCTTTCAAAGTAGTGATATCATTCAACCAGGGAAAGGCCGACCCTTTTTGTAAACTTGGCGGCTTCTCTTACCAGTTTTGGTTTTTGGTGGATATTGGATACTGACGCCTGATGACTTTTCCGTTGCAAGATTTCGACTCCTGAAATGATTATAGTCTGGGATGATAAAAAGCCGAAATGATTATTTTACAAACGTAATCATTTTGGAAAACAGTTTTTGAAATTTATTACTGGAAAACTGTGTACCTCATTGCCACCCAGCTGTTTACGTGTCATCTCCAAAGCTCCATTTTTAAATATTGGAAGCTTTAGTTGATTGAGAGTGAAGTTTGAAAGGAATTGTCGTCATGTTGATTGCTGTTGATTCGATTACGTGTTGGGTCTGCCGAATTTTTCTCTTTGCATTTTTGATTAATGAGTTGTGTTAGTTTTTGTCAATTTTTTGGATTATTTTTAGCATAACTTTTTCGCTTCATTTTCTTTTTGTTCGTTCGTCTTTGGCCCTTGATTGCTTTTTATTTTTGTTGTTGTTACATTTGCATTTTTTGCGCATTTTATCTATGATTTTTTTTTCAATGTTAGCACTGCTAACAACGTTTCCTCATGCTGTGCCTTTTTAAAAATTGCGAATAAAAATTAATAACAATAAAAAAATAAATAAAATTGAATAATACAATTGTGAATAATACATTTTTTTTTTTAATTTGAGTGTTTACTTGTTGTTGATATATGTATGTGTTTCATTCATTTCTACCAAACCAGAGTATTCTAACACTAGTGCTGTTATTGCTTACTTTTATTACAAAATTATGGACGCGATTTTCATACCTAGACCACTAAAAACTGGATGTATTACAAATTGTCCAAGTTATCCGCAAAGCAACTTTACAGGAGCAATTACAGACGCAAATGGAAATACAGTAAGGCATAATTTAATTAACAGTTTTTGCCATGCTAAGCTGAGAGACTTGGATCAACCCAGAGATTGGAAAAAGCTTTCAGTTGGTCTCTTGTCGGGAACGCTAACCACTAGACTGTATTCGCTCGCCTTGCTCGGCCATCCTCTGGGATCCATTGTGGAGTTAGTTTCGAATATGGGAGGCATAGTATGTTTCTGTTTTGGGCCCGACGATTTTAGGGTTAAACATTAGAATTTCACTCCAACTGTGCTGGGTGCTTCAAAAAACAACAGCCCCCCTCCTATCCCCATGTTGCAAACGGTGTATGAGAGCTTCCAGCCCAGCTACGTTGGCAATTTCATAAAACAACCTCTCCTTCCATCCCCATGTTGCAAACAGTGCATCAAACACCAGCTGTGGGCTCAACTTTTTTTGGCTGGGTAATAAACGCTGATTGAGTGAGCGAACCCGTCTGTGTATTTTTTCGCGGTTTGAGTATTTAACCGAGTTTCACTAATCGTTTAATTTTAATCTTTCAACGGTTAATGCCAGCAGTTTATACATCGTTTAAGTAATTGCTGTCATTTGTTCACCGATTTTCCTTTTTTTTTTTTTTTGATTGGGGGTTACCGTCAACGTTCAGTGATTCCCTAACTTCAGTTTCCTCCGGAAGTTACAAGGGATTGGCTTCTTAGCCAAATTGCATAAATTGTAACATTTTGGCAATCTGGCTAATGGCAGCATCGATTCGTTAGAGTTGTTAGTTAGCTATCTTTGAAGTACGCTAATTAGATCCACTAGCCGGAGAAGGCACAATAAGTTTGCCAGGGATTTTTCCAGGGTTCGCTTTCGCGTTTCTGTCGAGTCCTAATCTGTTTACTTCAAGCAGCTACGATGAGTGCTCTCACCATTCAGCCACCACGCCTTGGTGTGAGAACAAGGGAATTAACTCACTTTGGTCTTCTCTCGAGATGTCATAACTTACCCTGAACCACTGAGTATTGGGAATGAGCATAAAGTTGTCATGATCAGATTTTAAGGACAGAAAAGGTTGCCAGTCTGCGACATTGCCCCTATCCCTCCTCCCATATAAACCTCATCCCTCACCTTCACTTGGCCTCATGTCTGTCATTATATGTGATTGTCTTCAGTTATTAATTGGGGCTGGCCGTTAGTGATCCTAGAGTCCTTGCCAGGCCTATTGCTATCGTGACAAATTGTTATTATCATTATTGAACCAGGTTTCCGAAAAAAAAAAATTGAACTGATTGGTTACTGGAAATGAAGGAGTCCCTGTCAGATCTGCAGTGCAGGGGAGTGTGAGGGACTACCAAGTTTTTTCAGTATCTATGGGGTTTTCGCGTTTAAATCCTAGGTTTGTTGTACCCCTTAGTAAACTCCCCTTACTACACTCACCTTGTTTTCCCCCTTTCTTTCATAAACAGGACGGAAAGCCAAACGGGCTCGAAAAGTGATTAATAAATACAGATGCCAACCTATTTACGTTGCCTTTTGGACTTAAATGTCAAGCGGGAATTGAAACCACGACCGTTGAGACCAAAGGCCGAATTCCTACCGCTGAGCCATACTGACACGGCCAAAAGGAAACGTATATAGGCAGCATTTAACAAACAATTAACAACATTTAACAAATAATCAAACAATTTCCAGTTTGCACTGGCCATGTCAGTATGGCTGAACGGCAGGACTTCAGCCTTTAGTCTCAAAGGTCGTGGGTTCGATTTCCGTTCAGGCAGTCTGACATTTAACTCCAAAAGCCAATGTAAATAGGTTTGCATCTGTATTTATTTACCGCTTTCTTTTAGCCTTCTGTACAGCCGAAACGGCAGGGAAGACTATGACAACGACTATGTCTGTCCGTCCGTCCGTCACCTTTTTCAACTCCGGAACGGTATCAGACAGAGACAAACGGTTTCACCATTAGATTCAGCGTTCAAAAATTATTTTAAAAACATGACAAATTAAAACATCTTTGCTTCCTTATAGCTAGCTAACAAGTTTTCTTGACTTAATTCTATGAAATAATAATATTTTATTGTTGCATTTAATAATAATAATATCAGTTTGTTACAATAGCAACAGGTCAGGCAAGGACCCTACGATCACTAACAGCCAGCCCAATTTAAAAACAGAAGACAATATCATATAAAGATATAGATTTGGCCGCGGGAAGGTCGGGGGATGAGGTATGAGACACGAATGCCTTATCACCAAGGTTAGACCTACCAGGGGCTCTAAGGCCCCCGATGGCATCGCCAATCGTGTTGGACACAGGATGTGTAGGATTGGCCCAAGTAAAAAATAAAAAGCAGATGAACAAATGAGATGGTTAAAAAACATCGTTATATAAAACAAGGTATCCAAAAAATAAACAATTCTGAATTAAAAAGCCCGTAAGGTGCATGAACTCCAACGTTCTTTTGTAATAATAATAATAATAATAATTAATAATAATTATAATTATAATTAATAATAATTAATAATAATATATTTAAAAAAATAACCAGTTTACCACCCCAAAAGTAAACGGAAGACGGAAGGGCACGGGCCCTTTTACACCATTTAATGGCCATAGGATGACCCGCAACTGTAAAAATAAAGACGTTTCGTTAACGACACACATTAGCTTCATTTAAAATAGTCTCGACACCATGTTGCATGGATGAATAGTCCTACTCTCGAACCAATTTCTGCGTTAGCTATAACTTATGAAAATAAACCGGTAGGTAAAAAAAGTAGGCCTAAAAGCTGAAAATAAGGCCTTAAATCATGCTGCAACGGTACCGTCAAGTCTCCACACCGTGTTGCATAAATGAATAAGAATACTCTCGAACCCAATTCTCCGATAGGTGCCACTTATGTAGCAGGTAAAATTTATGCCTAAAAGCTGATAATTATGCCTAAAATCTAAAACTAGGTTTAAAGCTAACTCATTTTTCACCGGCATTTGTTATGGTTCCTACTTTTAGATTATGTAACAGAGATCGCTGTTGCAGTGCCTGATAGAGGTGTAAGCCTCAACATTTTCGAAAGTAGAAGTGTGCAGAAGACCGGTTGCGACTAGGTAGTGGCCACAGCCGTCTGTTTTATTCTAAAACATCTATACGCTATAATTTGTACTATTTATCTACACGAGAATTAGTTTGCTTCAAGTTATGTAAGGCTCAAAAAATGATTAAAAACCAGTTGGCGTGCATGAGTAACACAATTTCGATTTCATAAAAATAAATTGGCTGTAAAATCCAATATTGCGCAAGCCGAATCATCTGTAATGCATAATCAGATGTATATGTATACTACATCCTAGTGACGTGGTTTTTGCGCGTAACAGTCTTTAAAAATATTGTTAATGCTACGTTAATACGATATTAAGGCTACCGCTTTTTACTTTTATATTCTCTGTTTCAAGATTTCTCCCGTTGAAGCCTTTTCATTCGATTTAGGCCGAACGAATAAACATTAGTGAAACCGAATTGAGAGGAAGCTGTCTGCCTACTCATTCTAAATTATGATCGTTCAGTAATAATAATTTATTTGCGGTCAGAGTTTCTTAAACATATTACTGTAAAGACGGAAAGGATTTCTTTTAATAGATCGCCGATTAAAAATGATAAGATACTCACCTAAAGAGTTGTAAAGTGTGATTATAAAATTATAAAACCACTCTGTCGGTTATGAAAGTGGACAGAGGTTTAATTATACAGATTCTACTCTCACGACATTAGCCTTGAAAATTTAGATCAAGAGGGACTAAAATGTTAGGGCGCCTTTATGCAACGACTCGCCTTTGCATTCTCGCAGCTAGAATTTAATAGCGATGACCAAGGTGTCATTGCCATGGCAACAACGATGTCTATGTTAGCTAAAACACAAATCGTTTGAGTAAAATGCTTTACAATATTAACGCACACCTCCTGTCGAAACAATTCTCCATAACGCTTCTGAACTGCAAAATATTGCGAACCAGCAGAACTAAAATTGCCGCCGTGTTGAAATTTGAGATGATTTCTAGCTTCTAGCAGCGAGAATTCAAAAGCGAGTCGTTGCATAAACGCGGCTTTATAACTGAACGAGCGAGCAAAGCAAGCCAGGTGGGTCATTCTGCAGATTTTGGATTTAGCTTGTCTGTTTGTCTGCAAGTGTGTGTCTGTTTGGACACGATAACATTCGTAATTTTTTCTGAATTGCTTGAAATTCCATGACAAGGAAGCTTTGGTGCATGAAATGCAAAAAATCGAAGCTAAAATACCCAGTTTAAATATTTTCGGAGATATTCGGGTGCACCGTTGGGTGGATAAGCCAATTTATAGTATAGAGCAGTGACATAACGTAGTATTATTGTATATAACTCTATGGTGGAGCCGGTAACTGGGTTAGGGGGGGGGGGGGGAATTGAGGCTTAACTGGGTTAGCTGCAAGGGGCACTGGAGGGCGAAAAGAAGGTCGACTTACTGAAGCCAATGCTATTAGACTGGATTTCTTAAGCCTATAACGCGCGATTTTTGTTGTTGGAGAAAACAACGTTTTTTTAAGCCTAAGAAATCCGCTCTCAAAGCACTTTCTTGACTAGAAGTGCCGTTGTTTTCCGTTACATTTTAATCTAGTGCACCTTGTAGCTATGCCCTCCAGATGGTATCTCGTAGCCAATATGATGTCACTTGAAGCTGCTCTATAGGCAGTAAAGGAACCCGAGACTACTGGTCCCGAGCACTACATGAACAATGCAGAGCCATTCGCCACAATAAATCGTGGTTAAAGTTCTTTTAGTGTGAAGAATGAGGAAACTGATTATAAATGGTAAAAAAAAATACTATTACTGTCAATTTCAAACATTTTGTAACAAAGTGGTTGGTTATATTAGCATTTATACAGCAAATCTCTCGCGTGGTGACAGAGCTATCCAGATGCGCTTTTAAGCGCCCGCAGTCTACGCTTCAGTGAAAACTAATGTATAATAGCAATCTCTTTCTAGGCCGAGTAATTGTGATTTTCAGAATCAATCGTGTGTCTAGTTTAGAATAATAATATTGATAATAATAATAAATATTTCATTGACAAAATAAAGTCAAATGTAGGATGACTACTGATGCATGTCCGGATATTAAAATAAAACATGTACAATAATTAAATCTTAAAAGGGTCTAAAAAGTTATTTAGAGTGGTCTAAACACCCAATTAGTATTTTTTTTTTAAAAAAAAGGTCCAACGTTGTAGAAGAGACCACATCAGCTGGCAGTGAGTTACAAACAGGCACAATCCAATCAGTAAAAAACGATTTTCGATTTTCGAATAAGCCCAATCTCTGCGATTTATGTAATGCGTTGCGTGTTAACGAACGAATAACGCCTTGCATTATGTCCCTATTTTTTTTACTAATTTTAAGGAAATTTGGATTTTTTTCAGTGTACAAAATTTCATAACAATTGGTTCCATCGTTTTCAAGCTGTTACTTGCGCGCGAACCGATACCGGCTTCTCGCTTTGCGAAACGCGCCTGAAAAAAAAACAAAAAAAAACACCACGACGTTGTCATAATTTCGTTAATGCTTTGACCTGTTGCCAAACAGCCCGCAGTTGTGTGCTCACTGGCTGAGGAGCTAAAAAGAGAAGACGTGCTCTTGCACCATCACAACATCATTTGAAACTCATTAATCAGCCATTTTTTTTTTACTTTGGGAACTAAAGGGTCATGGGTGGTGTTACTACACGGGAAAGCGAATCTCTTGATGTTGGGATTGTCGTTTTTCCCGCGTTCTTCCCCCGCCCCGAACGAGTCACTTTGTTCCCTCCTCCGCGCGGCTTTTTTTTCTCCCACACTTTCCTACCGTTGGTCACGATCTAAAATAGGCCGACCCAGCATCCCATCTCTGTTGAAACTAGGTGATAAGAAAAGAAGCATTCTCTAGCCTCGGGCTCTTTCTCTGTCTAGAACGTATTCCTCTTACTTTCTGGAGCCTCGTTATAACGAAGCGAAAGTACCGTTACGTATTTATTTAAAAGTTGACTACAGTTAAAATTTTGTGTAAGGGTCGTTTTACGACGGTATAGGCTCCATACCGGTTTTTAGGCTATAAAATAAAAGCAAAACTTAGCCTTAGGTATTTTATCTGTCGCGATCCGTTATCTTCGGAAACAAGAGCATCAAAAGACAGAGATGAGAAAAAAAATAGGCGGGAGAATACCGTCTGAGGTCACGTGGTAGGATGGATCCAAGGAGGATCTACCAACGCGCGTGCGGGAACCACGTGGAGAGTATATAAAGCTAGTACAGACGCAAGAATGGACATTTTCACTAGCGTTCGTTCTCTGGACTAAGCAACATGTTCGTTAAGGTAAGGATTTTTTTTTCCACCGAAACGTTTGTTCGTGTTAGGTGTGCAGGTGATAGTGATTATATACCTGCAGTAAAGTATGGGTTTGTGGTTCAACAGAGTATGGGCGTTACAGCTTGGCTATAGGGGCAGGCATATCGAGATTTTTAATTGCTTGTTGGAGAGTCAACAATTTTTATTTCGAAAATTATTAATTTTTGTTGTAATTCAGTAAATTTCGGCTGGTGTTGTACGCTTGTATAGGCTTATTACAATTACAATTATAACAATTATTAAAAAAAGGCCTCTGAAAATCCTCAACAAAGAGAAAAAAAGTAATATCCAGTGCTGACAATATTTTAACTAATTAAAAAAAAAACTAAATGTAATGATATGCATTCACAAACTTTGCGACGTTTCGTGATAAGGCATAGTAACGTTTTCAAACAAGAATTTCAGAATAGCTATGTTGTTCAAAATGAATGCAGAACGTACTCAAAATGACACAAAACGATGAAAACAAAGATAGCGCACTGTTTCATCATGTGAAGGTGGATGGAGTCAGGCAGGGAAGCCAAAGAGAAATGAAGCCCACTGACCAGAACCTGCTGATTGCTGATGTATGTGCATATGTGTCCACAAAAATACTGACTTTCTGCATACCTCCAACGTTCCTCGTTACTGCCTTTCCTCGGAGATCAGCGCAACTCGGGGGGGGGGGGGGGGGCTTGTGTATTTTTTTACTGCTGATAATTGTGCGTCAAATAATATTAGGCTGTGCCTGATACTGAAACGTTGCAAACCTTGAGAATGCTTCTTAGCACAATTGGCTTTAAAAAAATATTCATTGTATGTGCTTTTATTTTTAAATCTTAATTTGAATGTAGTTTCGAAGTTGTTCTCATTCTGTTCGATTTTCTGCTAGCAGAATTCACATGTATTTTATGTTCAAACCCATTCAGTCAGCTAAGCAGCATAGTGACATAAGTACTTGAGGTATTTAAGGTTTCTTTTATTGAAAATAAATGTTAGAACGCTAAAGTTTTCATTCCGAATAAATCATATGAAATAAACCGCAGCTCGCCTTATGGTACCTGCAACTCTCATTTATTTTAAAATGTAGAATTTTCGACGAAGATGTTTTGCTATTCGGTAAAATATAGGAAAACAATACGATTTTTTACAGTTTCAGTTATACTCCCAAGTAAAGAAAGGTTGTCCGTATAACCTATGACGACGCTTCCCGACTTTTAATGAAGCGGTAAACCTTTTATTTATAATTTAAAATAACTTATGGTGTAATTTCAGAAGTTACACTTCTGAATCAACGGAATCAGTGTTTCATTTGTCATCTAAAATTACAACTCCATTAACACTTTTTTAATGATTAAAAAAAAATACAGAATGATTTAAATTGTATAATACTTCACGGAATACTCCTTTTCGCTACAGACGACAACGTTTGGGCGCTTTTAAAGATTTACTTTGGTCGGTCGATGGTGGAATTCGATTGCGCGTCCTCTTGACATCGAGACAACCACTCTGATTACTCGCGCTCCTTGCGCACTCGTCCAGGCAATCGAATTCCACCACCGACCGACCAACGTAAATCTTAAAAAGCTTCCAAAAGTGGTCGTCTGTAGCGAAAAGGACGTGTTACGTGAAGTGTTATACAATTTAAATCACTGTGTATTTTTTTAAGTCATTAAAAAAAGTGTTAATGGAGTTGTAATTTAGATGACAGTGGAAACACTGATACCCCTTCACAAGTGGTCGTTCGGACTTACGATATTTTGCATTTCTTCTGCTTACTGGCAGGCTGCGATACGTCTACAGAATTCGAAAGATCTAACGTTGACCGCACCACCCGCCAGTTGGCACCTATGTGGGCATTAGAGCGCTTTGGCACAACAAACTCCCATTCTGTGTTTTCTCGTTGCTTGCTTCTCGCTTTGAACGGAGCAGGTGCCTTTCAAAATGTCTACGAACCGTACGGAGATGCTCTACTTTTGGCTCCAGACATTGTCTTGTGACGTCCTAAGTTTGAGTGAATTTCCGAAATTGATCAGCTAGTAACTATGTACCACACCCTTTAATCTTGTGAGTCGGGACAGTGATGTGTACGGAAGGAGGGGGAGGGGGGGGGGACATTGTCCCTGTCCGTTTTGCAAAATTCTCCTTTTGTGAAGCAAAATTGGCCTTTACTGCCGACATTTTGGTGGTGCAGCGATGTCTGGTAATGGGCCTAAAGGCCTAAAATCGTCTGAAAAAGCAAAAAAAAAGGGCCAAAACGGCTAAGAAAGGGCCAGAAAAGGGTAAAAATACAGCTAAAAAAAAAGAGGTACCCGCCCAAAAAAGTCCGCAAAAACTTAGTGTGCCCTTTTTTCGTAAGTTGCCCTACTCTCTCAGGGGTATGTATACACGCTGCTGAATCGAGAAGCTGACTGTAAAAAAAGATAATTCTCGAATCCTTTTCATCTGCTAAAGTTACCTCGGGATGGAGAGGGACAATTTTGCTAGGAAACATCTAGAATTTCTTACATGCCACAATCGACATGGCACGAGTGCATTTCCGGGGCCCATCTCTTCCCGAATGCGTAGTGATGGCCGAGGTCAAAAAATGCTGACTGTGAGCATTTCTGAAATTCAGCGAGCTGCTCATCGAAAGCTCGTCGACCAGTTACATGAAAAGCCACCGTTTCCATCAAAAACGACATCACGCGCCAACGTACTTGTTTTAGAACGTAATTGCTGGATGCTTCGATTAGCAAAATGGGAAGGTTGGGGGCAGTGTCACGAGTGTTTTAAGGATGTATGCTCGCTCACCATCACGCTTGCGTTGTACTCGCATTGTCAATGACATTGCTAAGTAGTTTTAAGTTAAATACCGGCCAATAAAATCATTTGTTATTTACATAATCAGTGACTTGTTAGCATCTTTTAGTTTAGTGGGGACGCGATGTGTGACGACAGTCTCCGCCATTTGTTAACTTTGTTTACATAAATAATCCCATCTGCACGTCCGCCATCTTTAGTCGATGAATTCAGCGGAAAACTCGCCTCAAAGAGCACGTGAATCAGCTACGCAGTGGCGACAGCGCTGAGCTATCCGGCGACTCTTAGAAAGTGACGGAACGTTTCTGACAAGTGTCATCTGGTATATGAGTTGGGCAAATGAGCTAATATGGCAACGTTGTCACATTGTTTAGCTTAGTCAGAAATAATCGAGTACAACAGAGTCGAGTGAAGTAATCAATGCCCGAGCTAGCTTACCCAAGTTCTAAAGTAAACCAAGCATAAATGTTAGGCCTTATGGCACTTTAAAAGCTATCCACCGTGTGTGAGAGTTAGGGGTAGTTGTTTCTATCTTATTGAAAACCGATTGCCTCATGTAACGTTAAAGATCAGCTTCAGCAGGAACGGCATGAACGAGGAGTCTCCAATTCTATTCTTGAACTATTCTATTCTTGTAGAACTAGTGTCCATCTTCACTTTTACGGAAAATGTGGTTTTTGCCTACTAAATATGAGGGGATAAAAAATACGCCTTTTGTACTGCGAATAGCCGAAATTTGTGTCATTTGCAAGAGCTAGCATTTAAAGAACTTAAAACGAGGAAGGAATTTTATTTCGCGAGCCAAGGCCGACTGGAGTAGACAGGGCCGTAGCCAGGAATTTTTTTATACCCCCGCACTAGAATTAAAATGAAGAATTCGAAGGAAATGAATTAAAAATCCCATTCCCTAATGAATTTTATTTTCCTGGTTGTTGTATTTTTGTCTTGCATAATGTAACCTTAGGAATTACTTTAGCGCTCTGTGCTTCTCAACTTTGAGACCCATTGTTTTGTGGCAATTCGAAAAATTTTTCTTTAATACTTAGAAAAGTAGCGTTTATTTTTCTGATTAGGACGAACTGCGTTTAAGATCAAATTATAAACAAGTAGTTTTAACGTAGTAATCAACATTTTTTTTTTAAATTAACAATCAGCACTTTTTTTTGTGGGTTATCGTTTCCTTCTGAAGCAGACTAAAAAAATAAATGAGTCATTTTCATGTGTGGCGTGAAATTTTGTTGAAATTAGAAACATGTATGATTAACTCATTCACACTGTAAGCTTTAGCCTATTCAGTAACAGGCTATTTTTTTATTTAGCTTACCAACAAAATGACTATCTTCTCAGACTGCGTAACCATGCTCTCTCGCTCTCAAGACAGCTTTCAATTGTTATCCATGTTTTTCATCAAATTCTGAACTTTAACTCTTTCTTTGATTGGAATTTTACGGTTTTTGACAGGTTTAGGAGAGCACCACCATTCATTGTAAACCTGTACCACGTTTTTAAGTTACGCGGTCATCTGGAACTAAGCTCGAGTCTATAAACAAAACTCAATAGCGTAGTCCACTACAAAGGCCCGTCGCGCTTCGCGTTCTTCACCTGAAGAAAACCCCCGCACGTGCGGGGGCTGCGGGGGTGCTGGCTACGGCCCTGGGAGTAGAACCCAGTCGGTCTCCCGACTCTACTCCAGATATCGCAAGTGCCAGGAAATTAAAGCCTTTCAGCATTTCATCGGTAAAGTAAGATTTTGGCGATGTTAAATCAACTGGATCGGAAACCTGCTGCTTCGCTCCCAGACGGCCTTGTGCAAACGGTGAAATGCAAAGCGAGAGTTACAACATGGATTTTCCCACTGGCGTTTATCAGCTCCTGGCTTCACACATGTCATCGACGGTCTTTTTAGTTGACTCTACGTTGGGGGAAGGAGGGGGGGGGGGGGGGGGGTTCGATTTTAGGAAAACTACAGCTTTCAATCTATGTGACAGATGGTCAGATGTTTGTTTCAACGATAAAATGAGTACATCGCACAATAAATTTAAACATATATCGGAAGGTTTGTTTGTTTTGGAGCTGTGGGGCTGGCTAACAAAACAATAAATCGCCAACCTGAAAACTAGATAACTCCTGGAATAAACTTCAACCAAACACCCCAGCCCCTAAGAACTTACTTTTTAAACAGTCTTAGAATTATTGTCTAGTTCACGAAGTTCGAGCACGGGTTTTACGGATATATTTCCCACGATAAAGAAACAAATCTGTCATCAGTCTTTCTGTAATCGATATTACTTTCTATCAATATCAGCATTAAAATAGGTAAACTGGTTATAAGTTTCACATCGTGCGTAAAAACAAACTGCATGAAGTTATGGGCCAAAACGGGTTTGACGAGGTGTGACGTGTCATAAACGTGAAGCTACACGAAAGGAGAACAAGAGAAATCAGAACAAATTACACTCGTTTATGATTAAGAATTTTATTATGCATTAAACTAAAACAAGCGAGTAAGTCTGTGCGGAACGATGATGCATGACGACAATGAATTTGTTTTTTATCAGTTTGATCCTGCCTTACCTCGCACATCCTCCTTTAACGTCTTTTTCAGGCATTACAACAGTAACCGTATTAATGCAGACACATTAGGACGTTCGAGATCAATTTTGTCAATTTCCTCAGTCTTATTCTCCAGCTGCTAATTTGGATTCATGGGGCAAGGTGGCCTGATGGTTAACATGGCTACGGCTGGGAGAGAGCTAAGCTAATTTGGGTTCTGTGCGCAAGTCATGCAACACGCACAGTGGGAGTGGGGGAGGAGCGACTGTCTTTCCCATTACATGGCCTAGTGATAGGTAACAACCTAGGTAGAACTGTTAAGAAAATCCATAAATAGGAGTGGCCTAACGGCCGTGCGACCCAGGTATTTCGGTTGGGGGAGTCGGGGGGGAGGGAAAGTGCGCCACAATGATTGCAATATTTTTTGAATTTATGTAAGTTTTTCATTGGAAAACATCAGTTGTAATGCAGTAAATTGGATCTACAAACTGATTTTAATTCGATTCGAATTCGCATTAACTTTTATTCGAATACACTTTTTGTCTGGCTATGAGACAACTGAGGTAACAAATTGTGTAAAAATTGAATAAAACATCTTATGATTTAGGCATCCGCCATGTGTTAGTTTTAAAAGCAGTTATGGCACGTATATCCTTCACTTACACTGATTTATGATATTGATGAAATTTTCGACCATGGTTATAGATGGGTGGGGGGGGGGGGAGGAAGAGGTTGTACCGACACTTTTAGGGGGAAGGCAGAAAGCGAAGGCGCCCCAGGATGGAGGTGTGCCAAAAAGCCCGCTCGCCTAGGTGCAAATTCTGCCTCATCTTGTTATTGTTTGTTGGGGAGAAGGGGGAGGGGGGATTTTGCGCAGTATCCCCAATTGTTAGGCAAAAATGGTGGCTTGTGTTGTGAGATGGCAATTTGTATGTTTTTTGGTGTATCAAGTCTACAAATGAAAAAATAAAAAAAACACCGTGTATCACTGATAAAAGAAAAAAAAATGGAGAAAATGCAGGTCCATCAAATTCTGTCCTTCTCACCATACGTGTAACTTGAACATAAATAACTTATTACATTCTTTAATTTTTTTGATTTCTCTATTACTTCTTCTTTCTTTGTTTTTTCGTTAACGCAATAACCACCAAATTAAGATACGTGATCTCATAAGGGGCCCATTTTTCACCAATGAAAATAATGATCTCAGAGCCAGAATGACTGCCATCAAGTTTTATGGTCCAACCCTAATCCCTCAGCCGTAATTGATGCATAAGGTGGTTGAAAGTTAATCTTGTAGGTTAAGCTTGCGTCATCTTGGTTTGAATCACAAACTTGGTGGCAGCCATTTTGGTTCTGATGTGACAACATTGTGTACCTTTATTCTTAAAGGCTTTCCATATCATTTAGTCACGCGGTGCACTATGTTTTCTTCGTCAACTGACTTTTTCGTCCTAAGAGAATCCATTAAGTTAGTCATCCTAAAAATGTCCTTTCTGCAATGCCCGTTTTATTTTTAATTAAAATATATTTCTTCGAATCTTATGGAATCTGAAGCACAGCCACGCTGATAACCAGAATTAGCCTAGAATTGAACGCAGAACGAAAGTTAAGCGGAGAGCCAAACGTGGGATTCGAGTCGGGAAACCTGCGACGTTTGCTGTAGCAGAGGGAACGACCAGGAAAGGCCCAGAATAAATCCTGTAGCTATGGAAGAAGTTTGGTCGTCTCTCACTAGTGACTGGCAGGTATTGTAGGGTCATCGTGGTCATCGTGGCTGAGCGGTGTGAGAGTTCAGCCTGGTTGCTGGAGGTTTTGCGAATCTGGTCGAACCCCAAGAAAGGAAACCTTGCCAAAGTTCCCGCCAGGGTCTCCTTTGCGTGAGAGGCTACCATGCTCCTTCAGCAGCTATGGGAACTATTCTAGCATATTCTGGACAATATTTCGGCCCCTACGATGATCAGAGGTTTCCCGGTTCAAATCTCCGGGTTGGCTCCTCCCTTTGCACAGATATTTCTTCTCTAGAAAAATGTTCAAAATTGAGCCGGTTCAGCAACACGGTCAGTTGTATCTTCGGCTGACTTAAGGCTCAAAGAGATTAATAATAATAATAATAATAATAAACTATTTGTCACGACCGAATCCCTGAATCACAAAAGTTCATTACAGATTAGTATTCGTAGTGCAATAACCAAAATTGCTACCGTGCGACAAGCACTCTACACGAACATGTGGGTTGGTAATTTAATCTCATCAATGAACTTTCATTTGACCTCAATAAACCACTTGCAACCGTTAAGCGAACGTCTCTCAACTTATGGTTATGCTTACACCTCATTGTGAAAGAAAGGGCATAACGTTAAACTTCGTGAGAAATCCAAACATTCACAGGGGAGGGGAAAAAAACACAAACAAACGGGAAAAAAATGAAGTAAACATCATCTTCATTTGACCTTAATCTCTTTGTCTCCCACACGTTTGTAAATTAATAAAGAGTTGGTCGGCTTCTAGATAATATGTGTCGCGACGTTCGTGCAAAATGACACGATTTCACTTTCCCAAGCTCCTTCCCCCGAAGCACGCAGCTTTAAGAAATTATCCAGACAATGAATTGTTTGTTGTCTGTGAACGTTAATGTTTGATGAACCGAAAGATCAAAGGAAAGAGAAAACAATAATTGTGAGACACGAAAGTGAAATTAATTTGAAAGGAGTTTCTGACTAGCCTATATCTCTCTGTTTTCCTGGTTGGTGGGTGCATTTAATTGTGCGCGCTGCCGTAATAACAAGATTGAAAGTGAATTAATGGGTTCTGCAATAGGTCTTTGCGGCGTTTTCGTTTTAAGGCCAACAAGAGTAGAAGTAGTCTACAAATGAAAAGAATGGCCTTAAGCATTATGCACTAGTTAAAGTTATACAGGACGGAAAAGCCAATGGCTCACAATCTTATTTAATTTGCCTTTTGGACTTATATGTCAGACTGCCTGAGTGGGGAATCGAACTCACACGACCTTTAAAATCAAAGGCCGAGGTCCTACCGCTGAGCCATACTGGCACGGCCAAATAGGACCTCGGCCTTTGATATCAAAGGTCGTGGGTTCGATTCCCCGCTCCGGCAGTCTGACATACAAATCCAAATGGCAACGTAAATAGGTTTGCATCCGTATTTATTTAGTTAAGGTTACACATTATTAGAAGTACTGAACTATGATTCAGTGTAAATCACGTAAATAAAGAATAAATCACAGGGTAAAGGATAAACGAAGCATACAGTCTGCATTAAAGACTGGCCTTGTGAGGCAAGATACACTAATCAAGAAAGAAAAGACAACTGCCCCGATTGAGACTCGAACCCAGGACTTCCCGCTGACTAGGCGAGGCGCTCTAACCACTGCGCTAGCGGGGCGGATACTGGTTACAGGCTCCAGCCGAGCTAAGTAGCTCAGCACTCTTTCTCAGTGGTGATCTAGAGGTCACAAACATACATATAAGGAGGGAATGCAACATTGCTTCTTGGCATCCACACTGTAAAAAATATTTCCGTTTTTTTACGGTGACAGTCAATGGTAACACTGCTAACAGGAAAATGAACGTAATTTAACGGACGTCCCGTTATCTTGAGAAACGGTTAAATTTACGGAGCATTAAGTAAAGATGAGTTGAAGTCAGGCTAAACAGTAATTAATTAATTACTGTTGAGTTTAATTACGGTACTTATTCCGTAAAATATATTTACAGGCATGTTCTGTAAATATTTACGGACGTTGTACGGTGAAAATACGGAAATTTCTAACAGTGCATACTAGAAATAATGCAAGTAGCAAATAAAGAAGAAATCACAAGGTAAAGGGTAAACGAAGCCAAGAGTCTGCATTAAAGACTGGCCTTGTGAGGATACAAGATACACTAATCTGAGAAAGAAAGAAAAGACAACTACCCCGGCCTAGTCAGGGGAAAGTCCTGGGTTCGAGTCTCATTTGAGACAGTTGTCTTTTCTTTCTTTCTCAGATTAGTGTATCTTGTGTCCTCACAAGGCCTGTCTTTAATTCAGACTGCTTGCTTCGCGTACACTCTTTTCGTCGTATGCTGCAACACAGCCTGAATATTGTGTGCAGTGTCCCTCGTTCCAAAGCTCATTCAATAAGCAATAAGCACGAGTGGAAATTAATTCCATCAAGATTTCCTCGTGGTTATGTTGGGTTATTGTAAATTATTTGTTCTTTTTTTTTTTTTTAAATAAAAGAGCATTTGCCACAACTTTCTGTCTTGTACTGTTTTGCAGTTAAATTAAGTTTGGTGAATTTACGTCGTTTTATGGAATGTATATGTTTTTTTTTTACTAATTTTTGACATTTTTTTTTCATTTATATTTGTTCCGAATAAAGATGACAATCTTTCTCAAGTTGTAACGTCCCAAAAATCTTCCTAAAATTAATACGGAGGAACATGAATGCAATATTTAGGTCCAGTTATTCAACACCAGACTGTGCACACCTGGCAGGTCTAACCTTGGCGGCAAGGCAGTTATTATTTTAATGCTTTTCTTTTTAACTTAGGCTGGATGTCATTGGCGTTTGTGGCCCATTCCAGGCAAATTGCAAATTTGCAACAAACTTTTATTATTATTATTATTATTATTATTGAATGAACTGTCAGAAAATATGTTAACATATATAAATATGAAAGAACTAAGGATAAATTAAAAAAAATATCTCATGATAAATCAGTTAAATACATATTACAAGTCCAGTGAGAAGCGCCTATAATTTAAAAGTTAAAAAGCTTAAGTAATTTATATTTGTGTGATGTATGTATAATGTGTATGTATAATTTATTGTTATTATTAATCACACCTGAATAAGATGTTGTAAAATCTCACACAAGCTTTCTATAAGCTTCGAGAATTGCTTGCAATAAAAGAACTTATTATTATTATTATTATTATTATTATTATTATTATGCGTTAAAAAGACGTATTTCTTCGACCCAGTTTAGTAGACGTTTCTACTGATGTGTGTGGAAGTACAATAACTCAACAGCGAACATCATACACTAAAATGGCAAATATTCGGCAAGCCTTTATTAAGGACTTCCATTTTATTGCGATGACGTGACCAGCGAACTTCGGATTACAACTCAGACGCTCCTACAATCTGATCCAGCTCTCAAAGGCCGTAAGACCAGTGGAGCCTATCCCCCGCTGGTCCAGTGAGGAGTTACTTCTCCCACAGTAACAAATGCGCCCCCCCCCCCCTCCCCCCCCCACCCTAACACACAAACACTTTCGGCCATGTTATTTTCAAACGCTTTATTTCTATCGCGTCATAACAGCTGGGTGCTGCAACAACATCTACTATTCTGTTTCGATTTCAATCACTATTCAACCGTGCATAAAATTATAAACGAAACCGTATTTTTTTATTGGTTTTTGCTAGATTTGTGTGTTGTGTTGATTGTTGACGGGTTATGTGTTGTGGTGACTGTTGGTGTGTTGTTGCTACATAACAAATACATCGATATTTCCCCTCCCCCCCCCAAAAAAAAAAAAATCTGACACCTCCCCTATTGGACACCACTGACAAAGACTTTCGGAACCCACTAGGCACGTATTGTTATAGCCATGACTCCAGTAGGCAGAGGAATCGATTTTCGCTGATTTTCGGTATTGCATGTGCTGTTGTGTTTCATTTGATCCTATATAAGTTACAGCGATTTGTATACGTTTTATTTTTTATCCGCTGGTTCTTACCGAAAAGAACTAATTTTTAATTCCATGAAGCTAAACGTAATGTCATAACAACGTCACTAGTGGCAAATATTTGTACATCGTTTTAATATTCTGTGTTTTATTGCGTAAAATGACACAATTCAGCAACAGATCTTAATAGTTTGTTCCGTTTTTAGAAATAAAAAAATAAAAAAAGCCACGGATCTTAATACATGAGTATCACCAGAAGCCTACAAAATGGTTCAGTGGGCAAGAAGATTAAGTAATAGTTATTGGTTAAAAAGTATTGGTTATCGATTTTTAAACCACGGCTGCGAAGATTTGGCCGCGAGACATGCAAATCGTTGAGGGGCGAAGCACCGGGCCACAGGCAAAAAAGGGCCTCAAGGGTGCCTCACGGTCACGGGAAAAATAAAATGTTATTTCAAAACAGTTATTGTTAAAAGAAAAAAAACTCCTTTTTTTTTGCTGAAGTGGAGTGGGGGAGGAGAATAGGCCACAATAAATCTTGAGCACCAGGCCTCTACGAGATTTAATCCGGCCCTGAAATTTGACATTGTAAGAAAACAAGGCTGAGTTCTGCCACCCCTCAGTCACCAAGACCACCAACTCAATCTTTAATTCTGCTGGTTTAGATAATATTCAGCAGAACTCATTTTTTCTGCAAGCTTGCTCAACCTTGTCTAATTTACTTATCTCCGCTAAAACATTAAAAAAAATATTACTGCAAGCGACTCTTTTTTTTTTTTTTTACCCAGTATCGTAAATGTATTCCGACTCTTAATAGATTAGACGTGAGCTTCATGCGAAAACGCTGCTCGTTGCATTATTGTTCGTGGACTTCACTGACCTTCAGGCTATTAATTTTTTTTTATTTATTTATTTTCCTTTTCATTTTACTGTAGTGCCTCGTCATCGCGTTGGCGTCGGTGGCGCTGGCATCGGGCGCACATTTTAGGCGCCAGGCAAGTTACGGCATCGAGGACACGGACAACCAGCCAGGAGGACCAGGCGGGCCAGGACCTGGTGGACCCGGAGGACCCGGAGGACCGGGAGGACCTGGGGGACCTATTGGACCCGGAGGACCAGGGGGTCCAGGGGGTCCCGGTGGTCCTGGTCGTCCTAAACCTGGTGGTCATGATCACGGACACGACCACGGTGACCATCATCATGGGGTAAGAAATTTTAACATTAAAGGGATATACCTCCCAGCGCCATTTTTCTCGTTCCTTCACATCAAGTACGGCCCCAAAGGACTATTTACTTACCGTTAGTCTTTCCCTTGCTAAAAATCCTTTTTTAAATGTGGCGTCTAGGAGATTTTCTGTTGAATATAATGGAACTTTATTTACAAACGACTGTAACTATATGATGCTTTGCACGCTTACAATAACCATGACGTTTCATCTGTGTGTGTGCATGTGCTAATTTGCTAATAATTACCAATTACCATTATCATCTAAAAGCGTAATGCGGTAAAAATTAAAATTAATTATTCCAATTGTAAAATTGTAATTGTAATTTGTGGTTCGTGTATTAGGCACAATGCCAAATGAGACAGTAGCTACATTCTTCGCTGCGATGAACACAGCTACTATCTCAGATGACCTTGTTGTTCGTAAGGCTATCAGCACGAACTGTTATAAGTCAGGCGAAATGTTATACAACAGGCCGGGTGTCCCTTTAGTGCAGCATGGTGGCGGGAAGTGAAGGGGAGGGGGAGGGGATGGAAGAATAAGGGATGGCAAGCCAAGCGTGCAGAACGTCGCGATAGAGGATATCGCTGAGCGAATTTGTGTTCATGTTTTTACCTCCCCCCCCCCATTACTTTTAGTATTTGAGTATACCAGTTTTTTTTATTGGGGGGGGGGGGGTGCTTTATTGATAAGGTTGGAGGAAGCAATAAGAGATAAGAGGGTGTATCGTGCAATGGCCTGCAGTCATAGTGCATTGTAAAACTAGAATGAATCTCAACTACACGATCACATTACTTGTAATTTTTTTGGCTGATTTTTGCATAAAAGGGGGAATTTATAAACACAAATTTTTAAATGTGCTGTGTACATTAAATGTCTCGTTACCACCTACGAGCACTAAATTTTAAAATTATTGTAGAGTAAAGTGTTACTTTGGTGTTCATGGATGTTGATGTTTGAAGTATGCGTTCGTGGGAAGTGCCTTCTGTAGTCACGTGAAAGGTAAATACGAAATCTGTCATCAGTTATCAAGAGATTTAATGAGACTTAATTATCGTTTTTAATAATATTTTCGCTTTTGATGTTAGTTCTCATGTCCCTGATCGTACGGAGACACGGCCTATAGCTAAACCAAGCCATAAACGGAGCCCTAAAAACTGCATAACATTAGAAAAGAAGTTTAGAAAAGAAAACTAACAGCTAACTACTTAATGCTAGTAACGACAACCAGCAAGCAAACACATTTTTCTATGACGACGTAATTATTGTCTGCACTTCTGTTCGTATATGAGTAACCATCCGTTGCCCAATTTTTAAGTAACACACAATTCTGTCAAGGCCAACTGATATATTGTTACTGGCCTGGCTTCTGCCTTCCACGGGTTTTGTGGGATTTGCGACTACGAGAAAATTCTGTAATTTTTGACGGGTTGACAGCTCGTGTTAGCATACTTGCCGATTTTAAATTATTCATAAATGATAGTGTAAGTATGAACGATACGCCTTGTAAGAATGCTATCCCTGGCAGAGGCTCCAACCACTTTCCTTCCGTTTACCACGAGGAGCTCTACCGCTGTGCAACCTGTATTGATATCCAGTAGAAACTTATTAACTTTTATCTCTAGGGACTTGTTGGCCACTAACCATGTTCGAAACTTGAACAACTTCCAAGCTCGGTTAAAGCACGAAATAAGGTTGCTCTCGTCCCTGTTAAACAGTGGGTCCTTGGTTCTAATCTAGTCGAGTATGTGCCATTTCTCTCTCTCTCTGCATAGTGCAGTGAATATATCAATCAGTCAGGGCGCACAATAATCATGTAAACAATCACTTACAGCTGATAGTTCGGCATCAATACTGGCCATTGTTACTCTCTACTACACTTGAAAAACCATTCATCTTGTGCTTCACTGTGATTAAATTCGTACATGGTAACAATAAAAGTCTAACGATTTCCTATTTTTTACAGATGCCATACGACTTCAACTACGACGTGAACGACGTTCAAACCGGAAACCAGCATTCCCGCAAGGAAACCGCCGACGATCAAGGGGTCGTAACCGGATCATACCAGCTGGTCGAACCCGATGGCACTCTCCGTATTGTCGAATACGTCGCTGATTGGGTCAACGGGTTCAGAGCCACGGTCAAGAGGATCCCTAACTTCGCACCACCACCTCCCACGCCACCACCATACCGGGGTCCACTTGCAGGTGGTAACACCCCAGGATACGTACCCCCAGCAACTGGTGGCGGTCAGAGGCCCGGTTTTGGCGGTACTGGCGGCGCGGGTGGACCCGGTCAAACACAACAACGTCCAGGATACGTACCGCCCGGTGGTGGCGGAGGAGGACAAGCTCCTGAACAATACGTGGAATACGGACAACAAACGGGTAATAAGTACTGAGCAGTCCAGATATTTTGATGCTGCTGGAAATCAGTGATGTGTTCGTCAGCGGAAATGACTTGTGTGTGATTTGGGTGATAAAAACTGAGTTCAGTGTACTACTGGGACTTCGAACGAATATAGGAGAACACTGCTGATTAGTCTCATTTTCCTAATGATATTGCGAATAGCTGATCCGACGTCAAGTTACTACGATGGTTTTCATTTTGTGAAAATGCAGCCGCTACTGATGAAAAAAAAGCTGTATCACGATTCGAAACCGAGAACACTAAGGTGTTTTTTTTTTTTTTTATCGGTTTAGCTTGCTTTCTTTGCAAGCCCAATACTACAAATTTATGTAAATCCTTTAGGGTGTAACAGTTCGCAATGTATAATATTTTGAATCCGTGTGAATTAGAACGTTCAACTCTTTCTTGCCGCGAGATTTTAAAAGTTGTTAAAAAATACACACAATGATGAAAGACCTTCATTTCAGCTAGAAATGAAAACACCAAATACGAAAAAAAAAAAAGTACGAAAAAAATCATGGAATGATCGCGTAAAGGTTTTAAAAGTGTGAAGCAATTTTCGAAAACCTAAATTAATTATATTTGTAATTTCACACACAGAAAACCAATCTCGCTGGAAGTTTAATTTTTTCCCCAAATGTTCAAATTACGACAGAAGAAAAAATGCAGCAAATAGTTTATATTTCTGGTAAAACAAGAATAAATCTATACTCACTTTAGTAAAAACATTAGTGGTAGTTATGTTATAAATTACACCATTTCAGATATCATTATTTATTACTGTTAACCATTACATTTGTTACTAATCTTTCATTTGCCTCGTAGTAACTTTATGCCGGATCATGATGTAAAAAAAAATTCGCTGTTGGGAAAGATACGGCCCACAATGATATTTTCTTAGAAATACGTAGACACTTAAATTAAGTGAAAAAAATTGCTAATGGTATTCGGTTTCAAGTTCTTTAATTAACTGCTAATTTCGCTCCTTTAAAAGCTTATGGTTGTTCAAGCATTATTTGTGTTCCTATCTGATGACGAAAAATCATATCTGTTAAGTATTAAACTTTGTGTTAATGTTATTAAGTTGATGCTATAAAAATCAACTTTCTATCTTTTTTTTCACGTAGCGAAATTCTATCAAGACGTTATGCATGGAACAAAATACTACATGCAATTCGTGAGCAAATCTTGATGTTTATGCAGCCGAGTACCAAAATAGGTCGTTGGTGTGGTACGAATTAATAAACTATTTAAATCCCTACACAATTTTGTACATAGTAGCTTATAAATCATTGTATAATCCTTTTTTGCCTTCTATAAAACAATATTAATAACACCAATCTGTCGCACGAATCTTTTTCAAACTCCTGCACCGTTCCTTCACTCCATTTGTGGTTGGCGACAATTCAAAATCACAATATTTCTAGAAATTTAATTTTTCAACTAACACATTTTTTATTTCACTGTTTTATTTTTAAGTACTGTTTGACTCCCCACGTTTCAAAAAATGTTCGTCAAATCATGTTAGCATGCTGACAACATTTAGGCCTAGCATCAAAACAACAACAAAAAACGTTTTAAAATTTTCAGCCCATGCAGTTTTTTGTTACCTTTTTAATCCTCAAGTTTCGAAACTCTTGAAGATCTTTGTCAAACCACAAATGGTTTTCCACGCACTTAAAACATTTAGGCCTAACAACGAACAAAGTCTCCACTTCCGCTAACACCCTTGCATTCTGCTTTGTACTTCCGGTGCACGACTTCTTAAAAGCGCTTTCACTGCAGACCTTTCATTATTTCAATAACTGCCTTGTTTTATTTATGATTAAAAACTTGAACCATTTGTTTTTCCCCGTCTTCGTTTGTGTCTATTTTTAGTTTAATTTCTTCCTTAGCACTCGGGATTGTTTGATGATTTCTTTTGCAGTTTTCTCATGTATGAAGAGGGAAAGTCGGTAATCTTTGAAGCGTGGCCATTTTTTTTATTTCTCTGTCTGTACATAATTAGAACTTGAAGAAAGAACATGACATTCCTTTTATTATATGAATTATTTGAAGGAGACACTTAAAAAGACATACAGTTTTACTCTTCCTTTTCTGCTATTCATTGTTACCAGCTGTTCACCCGTCAAAATTGACGGGGATTGTTCTTCTTTATTGTCATTAGGCATTCATTCTATGCAACGCATAATGGTTGCACCACAGCTGTCTAATTGCCACTGTAATGGTAGGTTTATTCTCTAAAGTTTACAGAGCCATCTGGCTCACCAATTTTCAGCATACTAGATATTTTTTTTCTATAAGTATTTTTTGAAAGTGAATAAATTTGTTGCAAATTTAGCATTTTGACCTTTGAATCGTGAATAAAGCTAAATTAGCTAATCAGGTAGGCTATTCCTCCTTTGTTTCTGTTCACACCAACATGGTATGTCGATCTTATTACCTTTGGTATTACCGATGGTAATATGATCGACGGACCATGACACCAATCAAGATGTTCCAATCGCAAATGTCACCTAATAATAAGTCCTACTCACCTAATTAACGAGTATCTTAATATAGTGTCTTAATAAACATAATGAGTGTCTTAACGGCCGTGTTTCATTAACTCCACAGACTATTTTACAATTAAAACCTCCAAAAAATTGTAAATACACATTTATAGAAATATTTAAATGCTGTAGTGTACACGTCTAACAGTGACTCAAATTTCTCAAACCCCTTTATCCTCCTCATCGGGAAATATTCTAAATTACATATATTAACATTGTTCTTATTTATAGTATAGTAGCAACTTTTATATTCAGTCGATTAGCGTACTCACCTGAGTTTATTGCTTCACCGATACAACTGTTAATATTTTCATTTAAGTGATATTTATTTTTAAGCTTTTAAGAAGAAAAAAACTGTTTGGTAATTTGTGGCTTATGGTTTGGGAAATGCAAAATTAATAATGTGTTGAGATCATACTCATCAGCGATGTCGCCAACTCCGATCTCTGTCCTTACGGTAGTTGCCTAAACGCAATTTTATATGTGGTTCTCGTAAAATTCTAGTGTATCCATCAAATAATGCCACCATTCTTTCAGTATAATAGTTATCTGTTTTCAAACAGCTTACCAACTGTAAGTTTATGTATTGTACATTATACACTGTAATAAAAACACTATAATTTTGTTTTGTATCAGTAAGTAGTATTTCTTGAATTTAAAATATATATTCTTATGCCAAATTATATAGGTAAGTAAGATATAAGTCAGAATCAGACACTAGAAATAACTACTATTGTTCATTTACTCTTCACCCTTTGAGTGACGTGACTCGAATTCGAACGAACCAGTAAACCAGTAGTCACAACAAGCCTTGTCGAAACATACGGTTGGTATACAGTGACTTGGAAAATGACTGGTTCACTGCCGTCGAATCACGTCACTGGAAAAAGCGCAATAAGGTGGCTTACTGTACTACGTTATTCGCCATTGGATTATTTTAGACTTATCTTGCAGTCTCAAAAATACAGATGAAAATATGTAGGAAAGCAGCTGCGGACGTGGGCAGTTGGAAGCCAGTTGACGTGGAACTGTTTCAATACAGGTAGTTTACGACAGTGATTTGGAGAAGAGTCAAAGTTTTAGGGTTAAAATCTTGAGTCACTTCACTCGTAAGACGTGTTAAGCACTTATTATAGGCAACTTATTGCAACACATTATTTCTTGGTTACGATGTTCACTGTTGGATTATTTCCGATTTATGTTAAAATCAGTTTAAAAATATCAAATGAAATTAGTAGACAATATGTTCCTTTAGCAGTGAATTTTCAGTTTGACTTTTAATATCTTGCCATGTTTTAGAGAAAATGAGATTTGTCACCTGGCCAACTGAGAGCTGAAAGATTTTGTTTCGAAAAATAGGCATAATTAGTCTAAGATGCCCTTTAAGAGGTGTTACATTGCCATGTCCGCCGCTATAGTTTCTTCCACATTATGTTTTCAGAAAACTGATTGGATGAAGACTCGTTTCCTTGCAATAAGAGTGCAAAAACATGTGGATATCAAACTTGTAGACTCAACAAAGTTACTGTTAGAGTTTACGAATTGCATGTTTACGGATTTGTTTGCACTCGTAGTGAAAGAAAACGTGGCATCATACAGTCAGTTTTCTGAAAACATAATGTGGAACAAAGTATAGATGGCATTAAACTACAGCAGAATTGGGTAGATACTTCACCCACTTCTTTGAACCTCACGACGAAATATGAAATTCAAAGAATATGAAATCTATTCTTGGGCTGAATTTGTCCTTTTTTTGTGCTTGAGAACTGTATTTATTTAATACTGTTAGTGTAAAGACCATCTAGCAAAATGGTCGAAAAAGTAGTTGTGCCATTGACGGTCGAATTAACGAAATACATAAAATACGGTATTTTCCATTCCATGCAGTTCGTAAGGTCGATAAATGACGGCGCCACTTTTCGAATGTTTTGTTAAAAACGGAGTTATAAAATCAAAAGTTTTCACGCGCACGAAAGATAAGCCAAGGAGTGAAGATCACATTGTTTTGTTATGTGTTTTGCAGACTGAAGGAGGATCACACGAAAGCCAAACTTATAAAGGTGGAGGCGTTTTGTTGTGGAAGAATTCGCCGAGTTGGGCACTGTGATTCGTCCTACGTTAGAACAGAGTCTCAATATTGCCCAACGCTCTTCCTTCCTAACAGTATGCTTTACAAACTCATCGTAACACGACAATTTAAATTGCAAATAGTACAAAACTGGAAAAAAAAACGCTTTGCAATATTGGGCAGTAGATCTACTGTACATTACATACAACAAATATTAATAATAAATACATAAATAAGTAAATAAAATGCATACTCATCATTAAAAGACGTTTCCGCGTAGCTGCTTCAAATCCTGTCTGTTTAGATAACAAAATTAGTACGTTTCAGCCTACAAAGATGTCTAATATTGTAATTCCCACATCTTCATAATTACTATGGTGTGGTCGTGAAAGTATGTAATGTGTTCTAGTCAAGTAACTGCACAAAAATTGTAAAGCGAGTTAAATGTGTTCTACCAGAAATTGAAGAATTAAAAGGGCTCATCGCATTGGTATTGCGGCCACCACATCGTTTAAAAATAGTGGTTTTAATGTAGACTACACAGTTCTTGTTTTTGGTTGTGCTTTCGGCCGATGAAAAAACCGTGGCCGTAATCGACGCCTTAGTATTTGAGAAACATTCGTGAACCATACCTTATAATTTCGTATGGGAACTGTGTTAATAACTTATTAGTTGTTATTTAATCCCTGACAGAAAGGGGAAGTAAGAAATTGATAATTACGCGACGGATGAATCTCGCATAAAAAAAAAAAATGAGGTGAACAGTGAAGACGACCAAGTCAGGCGGTTAGTTGAGTCATTATAATTTATTTGCAGTATCATAAGAATTTTTTTCTTCTTCTTTATTGGAAACGCCAGCCGTAATCTCAAATTAGATATACTGGCTTTATTACAGCTGTTAAAGGAGTAGTTTGGTTTTAGGAAAGTTTGTTCCAATGTGGCCTTCTGTCTTTTCTTTTGAGTGGAGGGGGCTGGATAGGTTTGCAGCTTCAAGGGGGCCCCCAGAGTGAGCCTATCATGGCAAAGATGATTTTTTTTTTACATTAACTGAAAACATATCGAGCCGGGAATTTTCTGTAAAAAAACAAAGAAGAACTACTGTACTTTTGACTAATAAATCGCAATTTTTCAGTCGGGTTAATGAGTCTTGTAGCGTGTAACTTTGCAGCCTTATAATTAAGATAATATAAAAATTAATAAGGGAAGAATGCCACAATAGTTATTCCCCAGTATGGGTCCCAAGGTAATTAATTATACAGTAAATAAAGAAAGAAATCACAAGGTAAGGGGTAAATGAAGCAAGCAGTCTGCAGTAAAGACTGGCCTTGAGAGGATACACAATACCCTAGTCTGAGAAAGAAAGAAAAGACAACTGCCCCGTCTGGGACTCGAACCCAGGACATCCCGTTTACTACTTTTTTTTTTGCCGGGTGCTCTAACCGCTGTGCTACCGGGATGTCTGGGTTCGAGTCCCAGTCGGCTCATTCATTCTTGGACTAGTATATTGTGTATCCTCACAAGGACAGTCTTTAATGCGGACTGCTTCCTTCATTTAATTATATAGGGTGGTCCAAAAGTCCGTTGCACCCCACCAAAAGCCCCACAGAATTTGAATTAGGCACCTGACTCATAAGACTTTGTTTTGTCCCTACGATGGAGGCCACCCACTGAGCTTGCGTTGCGGCGCCCTGCCTCCCTCAACCCCAAGTTATAAAATTTAACTTTTTTCCTGTGAGAAATAGAATTTTGGTTCCAATTGGGGAAAAATGCGTATGGCCCAGACAACGTGATAACCGAAAACGGCATGCTAATTTGATAAACGGGTTGCGCTTTATTGCATGTTCAATGTAGCCCTCACACCCACATGAATGCTTCCCTGCACGTTGCAGGAAATTGTCCAGTGCACCCATCAAATGTTTTACAGCACAGAAATTACACATCTGAGACGCAGAACCAAAGTTTGTTCCTAAAATGAGGGCCACTGCATGAGCTTGAAATGGGGCACCCTGCATTGGGGCTTTTGGTGGGGTGTAACGGACTTTTGGACCACCCTGTACAGTAAGTACTAGCTGACCCAAGCGTAACATACGCCGTTCTAGCAAACAGCCTCCCTTCCCCACTTGAGCGGCCCCCCTCACACACTGTGACTTTCCCTGCCCTCCCGCCCGCTGGTACCCATTCAATGGTTATGCAGTTAGGTATTGTCCGCCGCTAAACCTTCCCCCCCCCCCCCCCCCGGCATTCCACTCATTGGCACGGTCTGATTTTTCCCATCACTGCTCCGCCTCCCTTGGAACCCTGGTCTTAATAGCGTACTGAATGGAGGACGCCAGTTATTCTCAGTGTGGCTGAATTGCCTGTTTCTCCGTTTTGATACCAAGAGCGATAATCCCGCAACAACGATAGTGCATGTAGCAATTGTTACTCAACTAACAGTGAAACTACTCAACTGGGCTGAAACAGCCACCATTATTGAAGCAATATGTGGTTGTCGACTTCTCGAGCTTATTCTTTGCTACCGTGCCAAGAATGAACCCGCTCGCCCTCTTGCTGATTGTTACAGAACACTACTGAACTCGGCTCTAAGAGCCAGCATTGTTGAAGCAATATTTCGTTTGTCACTGATTATCACCCTCGGCCTTTTTTATTTTATTGCATACTGAGGATTTTGATAAGTGCATCCCAACTAAGCGAATTACATAAGAAGATAGCTACTTTTTACGCTAACCTGTCGTTCAAAACATCAAAACGAAAACCTGAGAAACCTGTTTTACCCTACTGGTCGGACTTGTGTTTCTCCCACATTGCGTACCCCGTGAAAATCATTGTGGTGGCTGCCAGCCCATAATTTAAAACCGAAAGTATCGATGCAGGCTGCGCCTTCAGTCCTGAATCTGCTTGTCTCGTAAACGCAGTTTAACATATATCGTCCTAGATGAAACACACGGATTCATTCATTTACCCATCAACAATCAACTGTTTAGCTGAAACAATCGAAAAAGTGGACTCTTTGAGGATGAAGAATCATGAAATTTAGGGCTTAGATCATGTTTCAGATTTTCGATGGGTTCACTAGTTTTATTTTCTGAAACGGCGGCAGAACGAGAAGAAGTGCAACAACAAGAATAAGTGAACAGCTTTCAAATTTACGTGTGGCTACCTAACATTGATCTTGTAGTGAATTGCATAATTGTTGGTACAAATACGCCTTCCATACGTATTTACTATCTGGCCAAGTTGCGTCGAAAAATATCGAATAGGAACGGAGATATTAATGGTTTTAGTTTTGCTGGAGTGAGGACTTCAATCATATGTATACGCGGCCATTGCGCAATGCGCGTTATGATAGCGAAACTCCTTAACTCACTGCAAGGTTGTCTCGATGTTGCTCTTGTGAATTGCGGCGTGATTGGACTAACTAGAATACGAGTGATATTTTTCACGCATAATTATCAGGTAAAACCTATCATAACCAAAACCAAAACAGGTAAAAGGGACCGCCAAATACCGAATGGTTCGAGGAGTGATATCAACACACCAAAACATTCGCCAATTTAATCGCACCGACTAATAGTTCGAAGGTTAAATGAAAACTAGAACATTGCTGCGTTCGATAGTAATGTTCTAGTTTTCATTTAACGTCCAAAGTATTATTCTAATAATAATACAATTTACCACCAATGAGTGGAAGGAAGACGGAAGGGCTGTGAAGCCACTTACTCCGTTCCTAGGCAATCAAAACTGAAAATAAAAAATAAAAAATTTAAAATTAAAAATAAAAATTAAACATTAACAATTAAAAATCAAAATTTAAAAATTTAAAATCTAAAAACCTAAAAAATAAAAAATTATAAATTCAAATTAAAAATTTAAAATCTAAAAACCTAAAAAATAAAAAATTATAAATTCAAATTTAAAATTTAAAATCTAAAAACCTGAAAAAATAAAAATTTAAACACTTTCTGGCAATGGGCGTTTTAAAAATGTGTGCACTGGTTCAGCTTTCAGTAGTCGAGAGAAGGCCGGGACAGTAGGTGCATTCACCGTGCTGGACCCAAGGGCATTCCAGATTGGAACAATCCGTACCGCAAAAAAGTTTCGGCGGCAGTCAAGACGAGAGGTTGGGACAATAAGTCTCCAGTTATGACCATGCGTACCAATTGGGCAAGTTGCGAAATTGAAGAACGGAAGATCTACGGAAATAAGGTTACGCAAAATTTTAAATGTCAGAATTAAATCGAATCTTATTCTGCGCAGCTCCAAAAGTTGCAGACCGAGCCTTTCAAGTCTGTCACGATAGATAGTATCCCTCAATCCCGGAAGGCTTTTCGTGAATCTGCGCTGGTCAGCCTCGAGCTGGTCAATATCTCGTGCCAAATACGGAGACCAGACTGGAGTTTCATATTCAAGAATTGGGAACACAAAAACTTTAAAAGCCCAAACTTTAGTAATGATGTTCCCAGAAGTGAAACACTTATTAACAATGGCTAAGCGACGATATGCCAATGCACACACCTTCTGACAGTGGAGACTTTGTTTCAAGTTTTTAGTAAACCAAATCCCCAGGTCACGTACTTCCGTTGACGACGGTAGTATTTCTTTTTCAAGAAAATAACATGGGCGTTTATTTTTGTCACCCACATGGAAAGTGAGACGTTTGTTGACAGACAGAGGTAGCTGCCAGCACTTAGACCAATCTGCCACCTCATTTATTTGGGCGTCAATATCAGGGCAACGACCACCTGTTAAATTTTCCCCACCAATTTTAAGGTCATCAGCGAACTTGAAGCCATAAATATTATTATCGTTAAATTTTAAATCATTTAGATATACGAGAAAAAGGAGGGGTCCCAGGACAGAACCCTGAGGAACTCCACATGGAACCTTTGTCCAAGAAGATACTGTGTTTTCTATTATGACCCTCTGAACTCGATTGTTAAGGAAAGCAGTAATCCATTCCAGTAGGTCTCCTGAAATTCTGCATGCTTCCAATTTAAGTAAAAGCTTTCGATGAACGACAGACTCAAAGGCTTTTTTGAAGTCGAAATATATTGTGTCTGAAGGGACACCAACTTCTAGCGCACTGGTCCAACGATCGAGTACCAATAACAATTGGTGAGTGGCAGACCTGTTTGGAAGGAGACCAAACTGATCCCGGTTTATGATGGCGTGTACTTCAAAATAATTGTTAAGTGTGTCACGAATGATTGATTCCATTACTTTACAAGCCACACAAGTTAACGCAATAGGCCGGTCACTATAGTGGGGTCAGAAAATGAACCTTTTTTGAAAACTGGTACCACATGGCTGTCCGCCAGGCAGAAGGAAGTGAACCTTGAGCAAAGGAAAGTGAGAAGAGTTTAGAAAGTGGGGAGCTGATTTCGTGGAGCAGCTGTTTGAAAAGAAAAGCTGACAGACCGTCGGGCCCGCAGGACTTGCTTGGTTTGAGCTTGTTTATTGTAGAAACAATTACAGTCTCAGGAAAAACGACTGAGCAGCAAGAAGAAGCATTACTAAGAGATTGACTTGGAGGGAGTATCAAGTTTCCATCATCAATTATGGTATTCGAGGCAAATGTCTCGCATAATAACTCCACTTTACCAAGATTATCCGTTATAAAGTTATTTCCTAGTTATAGAGGTGGCGGTGCTCTAGATGTCGAGGTTTTGCTGCGGTAAAGTCTGAATAAAGCTGCCTGGTTTCCCTCACGGATTACTGTTGCTTCATGAGCTCTGTACCACGATTCTGTTGATTCAGAGTATAGTTTACTTGCAGTATTATAGGCTAGTAATGTTGCAGGGCCTGGGTTCAATTAAAAAATTTTCCACAGTTTAAGCTTTTTAATGCTTAATCTTGCAATACATTTCGGAAAAATTACTCGTCCCAGTTTGTTACGCTTAGTATAATCATTACAAAGGTCAATATGACCTGTTAATACTGAGTGAAAACAGGTCCAAGCCTGTTCAATGTTAGGGTGACTCTTGAATATCAGACTGTCCCAGTCAATATGTCTCAAGGACGATTTCAGAAGTTCAAAATTGATCTTACCTTTAATTGTTGAAGTAGGAATACAAGCCGGTTCTCCTGCACCGGTGTGGGATAAATTTATAGTAAAATTCACAATACAGTGATCACTCCTACCGAAGTGGTCTAAAACATTAATATAAAAAATAAGTCTATCGTCATGCGAGAAAATCAGATCCAAAATACGGTTACCCCTGGTTGGCCTATCTACCAATTGAAGCAAACCAAGCGGGGAAATTAAATTAAGAAACAGAGCGTGATGACTGTCACCAGCACAATTGCGGGCCCAATCCACTGATGAAAGGTTAAAATCCCACAACACAACGTTGAAGTGTCTGTGGTTTACAGACCGTGTAATGAATGAACAGAGATTTATAATATCCCCATCAACGCGACTATTCGGTAAATAACATAAAATGATGGCAATTTTACTACGCGGCAGTGCGACGGAAATACTCTCCACAGACGACTCCACTTCTAAAACCACCAATGGAATCCCAACACGGTGAATGATCAAGAGCCCCCCTCCTCTGCTACCTCGATCCCGTCTGATCACGGAAAACTTACGAGTGTCTACAAGCATAGCATCAAGTGCGATTAACTTGGTAAATATTTTGGTGAGTTGCTATCACTACTTTAAAGTGCAGAACCATTAGAAACTTGGTGGTCCCTTTTACCAGTTTTGGTTTTTGATATGATATTTCTTCTTTTTTTTTATATGATGTCACTCCGATAGAGAAGACTTATTCCTTAGTTCAAAAGTTAACCAAGTTAGCGATGCAGTGGGTTCCTTCTGGTAATCATTCCTTGTTTCTGAACATTTTATATGCTTCTGCAATGTTTCAAGTTTTAAAAAAATGACTAAAAATCTGAAAACACTGTGCAGGGATAGCACACATCGCTGTGTATCAGCACAGTTGCCTCACGTATTGTGCACTGTGAATCAAAAGGAAAAGTCGTATGGAGGCTTGAGACGGCACACAGTGATATATATGTACTATCAGTGCACAATGTATTCAGAGTGTAAGTGGTTATTCAGGAACTCATTCAAAATTTGCTTAATTAAAATAAAAACGAACAGCCTTTTACAACATTCTATCTTTATTAGCAAGACTCAATAATTCTTGAATCCAGTTTTAGACCAAGTAGTCATTAATATGGCTATTTACATTGCATTCCCAATAAATAACATCATTCATAGGCCAAACTTCCATAGTAGTTCTTTTTAAAGAAATGAAAAGGAATTTTGAAACGTAAAAACTCGTAACGAGAGTTGGGTAACACTTTCTTCATATGTATCAAGGTCTATTATTATATATTATGAGTAAAATCTGATATAAAACAAAACAGTAACATTTTACACCCCGTTATTAAGGGGAATATTTGGCTAGCCAATAATGTACGCAGTTTTTTGTTTTTGACATACAAAATTTGTTAATATACAAAACATTAATTCCATGACTTTAGTGCAAGTAGCAGGACTACTCGGTTAATGTCGTATTTCACAAACAATAGTTCAAATGCATCAGCTAGGATTACTTAGCAGCCACCAAGTTCTGCAAGGACCATTTTCTTCTTCTTTCTTCTTGCTGGTAGGCCCAGTTTGGCAATCTGCAATAATACAAACGAGAGAAGGTAGAAAATCGAGTAGTAGTCTATTTCTATGCTTGCGTAACATAACGTACTAACAAGAATTTGAAAACCATAAAGTTGTTATCTAACTTATTTTTAAGAGTATAAAATGTTCATAAAACATAATAAGTATTATTCACAATTTATTCACAAAAGTAATTTCAGTCTAACATTTTTGTGCTGTGTCGAGGCTTTTCTCGACCTGGGTCAATTTTCATCACATCTCGAATAAAATGAGGTCGATTTGAAATTAAAGTTCGAGAATTGATGTGTTGAGGTCTATACAATATTAATTTTTTTTTTAGTTTGTGTCTCAACAATGTTTGATAAAAAAAGTTGAAGGGAAATTCCGTTGGCAGGTTACTATACCACGTGTCGATTTAAAGTATGGAAACACTTGATTTGTCCTAATGCCGGGCTGAGTGATAGAAATCGCGTTCGCCACGAACTTCATAAACAACTACGATGCAATGCAGCACCATTGATGCTGATAGAAAGCCGCTTGTCGATACAAGCAACACTAAAATCTATGCTCATGGATATCTCCTTTTGAGCATAACAAGCAACGTCACCAGGAGTGGCATGAAAGACAGCATGCCTGCCTCGACGAAGTGTCCATGATAACATTACCACATGTTGGATCACTCATTCTGTTTCGCGGCCAAATGTGGAACGTATCATCGTAACTATTTTCTGGGATAACTCGCGTTAAAACATGCTACGTTTGTTTTATGTAAGGCCGGGTTTATCAAACCACTCGCTTTTGCATTCTCGCAGCTAGAAGCTAGAAATCACCTCAAATTCCAACATGGCGGCGGTTTTAGGTCTTCCGCCTCGCAACGAAAACAGCAAAAAACGTGAGTTCAGAAGCGTTCGGGAAAATTGTTTCGTCATGAGGAATTCTTTATATTATTGGGACGGATTAGAAGACTGCAAAGTATTGACTCAAACGATGTCGGATTTAGTTAATCCATTTAGCATTGTTACAATGGCAATGTTACCTTTGCCATCACGAGTGAGTTCTAGCTGCGAGAATGCAAATGCGAGTCGCTGCGTAAACGCGCCCTAATAGATAAGTGCGAGAAAAAAACCACTTCTGTTACGATTAGTCCATAGGCATGCAGCACCTCCGCATGCAACAGTTTCATGAGTGTGAAGCATTGCCGCAGTTGACCTCTTCAAGCCAAGGCCGACTGGGGCAGAAATAGCGTGCTTAGCCTCCTGACTCAATGCCAGTACATGTGCCTGCCGAAGAGTTGACACCTTTTAGAATTTTACTGTGGCAAAATAAGATTCTGGCGAGGCTGAATCAACTGGCCTGGATGTTAGAAACGAAACCGACAGTTTTTCTCCCAAATGACCTTGTGACAATGGATGGAATACGAAGTGAAAGTTATAACATGGACACCCGCACGTCATACAAATGACAATACATGGAATGGCAGTTGACGTATTCTACTCGCGATATCCTTCTAGAAACTAGTAGAAAAACCACCAGGGCCAACCGAATTACTATATTTTATGGAGTTTAGAATCGTTTCAACTAGAATGGTGGTAAAGTTGACCGCAAACCAGGTAAAATCATAATTTTTACGCGAGAGTAACAGAAATCACTTAATGGTACCTGAGATGGCAAAGTATCTAGTAGTGATTTTCGAAATCCTGTATGTGTGAGGGACATATTCTGATACGATAACCTTTGCAGAGTGGCAGCTTAGTTGAAGAAACAGCTAATCATCCGCCCTAACCCTGCGACAATTGTCCAAAATGCAATTTGGCAATTTTTCAATTTGGCCTATTTTGCAAGAACCGTTAGTGATACACAAAAACGGTTGAGATAAAAAGTTGTTTACAATAATGTAATCTTTAATGTCTTTCCCATACAGTTTTTCATATCTCTTGTGGTTTACGAGAAAAATAGATTTTGGGCCATTTTGGGCCATTTTTTGGCTAATTAATGCTAACAGACGTCTGAATTTGTCAACATTACAACTTTCAACTGCTGCTGCGTCGTGTCTAATTCAGATGGATGGCTCCAACTAGACTCATTCGAAAGGTGGGAGTGTCTGTTTTTCAACAAGGGTCGTTGAAAGGGTCTATGACATTTAGGTACCGAGCTACGCCCGTTTTACTAGGGGCTGGTATTACAGTCACTGTTGGATTTTTCGCTCATTTTCAACTTTCAACTGGCATTGTGACACG
>JAHWFP010144406.1:0-21806 GCA_023313725.1 Lithobius niger | reverse complement strand
ACGTACAGTAGTTGTTTTTTTTTTTGGAGGGGGGGGGCACAAACTTGGAAAACGATGTAACCTACTTGGTCTTTACACGTAATGAAAGAAAGTACAGTACTACTTTCGATTGTTTTCAATCACACGATGTGTTTTTTCTACAATTTGTTTCATTAAAGTACAAGACCAAAGCAGTTACTCCTCTCTTCCCCCACGTTTGATCCCCCCCCCCATAAGGAAATTACCTCTCCCTCTGATAAGTTGTGCGACCCAATACTGTATTATGAAGTACTGAAATACCAGGTATGATATGGCACATATCCTGAGTTTTGAACGGAAACAGTGAATCATTACGAGGTATTTAAGAACTGTTTACCCCAAACCTGGGGGGGCTGTAACTAAAGACTGGTGCATTTCCGGACCCATGTTTATAGGACTTTTTCTTCTTATCTTTGATCACACAGCGGACCCTCAAAATATTTGACACCAATTTCCGAACACCCTGTATAACGGATTACAACAAAAAAAAACGAAGAAGTTGTAGCCAATTGGTAATTTTGCAAAAAAACTACAAATTGAGCTTGTCTGGAGCTCTACGCAGTCTCTTTGAACGATGAGCATTTTGAAGCTGCGCTGCAATATCAACCTGTGTTGGTGATAGCACAACTTTGCGTTTATTGGGATTCGGTTTCGCTTTTTTGTTAGCATGACCTGGCTTCAGTGGTGATTGCTTAGTGGATGGTGACGTAATAATCGATGGAGATTGTGACCTTTCTGGCTTAGAATTTCCTTCAATAGGGGCGCTGGTAGTAGCCAAAGGTGATTGGTTATTTACTTTAGCAGACTCATCCACTTCGTGTGTGTGGGGTAATTTCGCTGGAGATTTCCTGCCACCTGGTGACTTGCGATGTAAATTCTCAGGTGATTTTTCAAGCTGTTGGATTGGTGGAATTTTTCCCTCAGTAACAGAAATTGACTTTCTGGATTGGCCGAGAGATCGACGCTCAGGAACTACGTCAGCAAAACTTGGCTTTTTACGTTGTTTGCCGCCAAAAGACATGCGTTTGAAATTTGAGTGATCTTGCTCATTATGCATGGAGAAATTACTGCTTTTCGCCGTAGAAACAAGTGCGTTTGGAGGCTGTTCTGGATAATCATTTTCCGCGGTATGTAACCTTAGCTGTTCGCGATGTTTGCGAATCGTATTACCGTTAGTATCAACGATAGTATAGGACTGATTTTTACATTTTTGGTTAACCATACCGACTGACCATAGCCTGTCACTTGTCGTTGAAAAGTCACGATACCAAACCTTTTCACCTATTTGATACCTTTTCAACTCACGATGGTGGGTGCTCTGTACTTGTTTTAATTGTTTACGGCGTACGGCTGCAACAGGGTCAGGGAACAATAAATCCAGCCGAGACTTTAATTCTCGGTTAAAATATAATTTTCCGGGTGTTGCTTGCGTGGTAGCGGAGATAGTGATTCGTGCTGATAACAAGTAAGAATTTATACTCTCTTGAATAGTAGACCCCTGTCGCCGCGCGGCCTTGTAGACTCTCTTGAAATTACGGACGTATACCTCAGCCAAACCGTTGGTCCAAGGCGCAAAACTTGGCCCGGTCATGTGCCTAATTCCGTTGGATTTTAACCAATTTTGGAATTCTGCGACAAAAATTGGGCAGCATTGTCCGTAACTAAGCTGTCCATTAAACCATATAAAGTTATATGATTGTTTAAAACATCAATGACACGCGCGGACGTTGTTGACTTCATTTTATGCACAAAAGGAATTTTTGAATGTGCGTCTACAAGAATGAAAAACATGTAATTGTCCATCGGCCCCAAAAAATCAGCGTGTAAGCGATTATTTGGTTTTAGTGGATATTCCCACGTATGCTTAGGACCTGACGTTTGAGTATCTTTATACTCTTGACAATTTTGGCATGCTTTGACTTTATTTTCAATGTCAGAGTCAATCTTAGGCCACCAGACTTTTTGTCTAGCTAAACTTTTCAATTTAACTATGCCTAAGTGAGCACTGTGTAGAACTTTCAAGATTTGTCTCCGCAAGGCCGTCGGCACCAGGACTCTATACCCCCAAAATAAGGTTTCGTTTTCGACAGAGATTTCAGCACGACGTGTGAAGTACGGTATCAGATCGGGAATTTCGCATTTGTCAGGCCAACCATGGTTCGCATAACGATAAACTTTTGAAAGGATTTTATCACGTTTACTTTCAAGAACGAGTGTCTCGTTTAAAACTGGAAGATTAGAAATAGTTTCTAAAGCAAGAATATTGTACTGCTCTTCTGCTTTCTCGAATTCCTCGGTATTTGGGAGGGGAAGGCGCGATAAAGCGTCTGCCGTCAAATTAAGTTTACCGGGAATGTGTTCGAATTCGTAATCGTAAGCATTAAGCATCACTGCCCAACGCTGAACCCTGGCGGCTGCCATCTGCGGTATTCCTTTTTTAGGGTAAAAAATCCAAACTAAAGCCTTCTGATCAGACTGCAGTATGAATCGCTGACCATAAACGTATTCATGAAACCGTTTCACTCCCCAAGCCACGCTGAGTGCTTCCCGGTCAAAATGCGAGTAGCCTCTTTCCGCTTGAGTGAGTTTACGTGAAGTGAAAGCTATCGGCCGTGATTCACCGTTTTTCATGACATGCATCAGGCACGCGCCGACCCCGTAGGGTGAGCCGTCACAAACGAGCTTGAGCTTTAATTTTGGATCGTAATGAACCAGAACTTTTGATTTAAGAAATAATTCTTTTACTTTACTCATGGCTCGGTCGCATTCTGCCCCCCCAAACCCACTTCACACTTGGGCTTAACAAACGAGTTACTGGTGACAGAATATGAGCGAGATTCGGTAGGTATTTTGAGTAATGGTTTACAAAACCCAGAAAACTCTGTAGCTCTTGAATACATGTTGGGTTAGGAGCGTTTGTGACTGCTTCGATAACCTCAGGGAGTGTATGCAAGCCTTCTGCATTTATCATGTGGCCTAAATATTTTAATTCAGGCCGCGACAGTTTGCACTTCTCGATCCTAAGTTTGGCTCCTGCATCTTGTAAAGCATTTAACAGTTTATTTAACGATTCGTCATGCTCACCCCCCTTCCCGCTCACCAGGATGTCATCATAAAACGGGAGACATTTGGGGATTTTACTGGTGACTTGAGTCATTACCCTCTGGAAAATTCCAGGACTGGACGCCAGGCCCAGGGGTACGCGAAGCCATCTAAACAAACCCAGGGGTGTATTTATTGTCAAAGCTTCTTGTGACTCTTTGTCGAGTTCAATTTGCAGAAATGCATCCTTAAGATCGATAAGGGAAAAAGTGTCACTGCCTGCTAATTCACTGAATAATTCTGCGGCCGTGGGAACTGGATAGTGGTCGACTTCGAGTTGAGGGTTCACGGTGGTTTTATAATCACCAATCACTCGGATTTAACCATCCGCTTTGTGAACTATGACGATCGGCGTAGACCACTGAGAAGTTTCCACAGGCTCTAAAATTCCAAGGCCAACCAATCTACGAATTTCTTGGTTAACCTTTTCTTTGAGTGCTAACGGAACCGGTCTTACACGACTGTACACAGGCTTGGCATCAGGTTTTAAATGAATTTTGGCTTTAAAATTCCTAAACTTACCCATGCCTTCAGAAAATAGCTCCGGGAAACCCTTCACTATTTCGGAAGTGTCAACTGGCATAATGCTAGTTTTAATTTTCTTAACACTTTTCTTAGGTTTCACTTTCGTTTGTAGGTCGTAAAAAGGATGGAAATTAACTAGAAAAATAGAAAGCCAATCCTTTCCCATTAATGCAGGTTTATATAATTTTGAAACTAAAGCATCCAAATGTTCGATTTGACCTTGAACTTCAACCTTCAGACTTACAGTGTAAATCGTGTTCTCAATTCCGTCAGTGTATGAGTGTATCGAGTACGGACTGAGTTTTAAAGGACAGTCCGCAAAATATTTTTGATGCCACTCAATAGGGATAATGGATGCATCTGCTCCGGAATCAAGTTCCATTTCTAGCTTGACACCATTTAGGCAGACTGGCATTTTCCATTTATGGATTTTCATAGAATTAACTACTATTATTATTTTGTTGGTTTGTAGGGGAATTGAAATCTGGTCCAAGAGTATTATTTTTCAGTACAAGATAGTCGTTGTCTGAATCGTTATCAGACCCGGAACCAGACTCTGAATTTTCGGCTTCAACATCCTGGCCTTCTTCACTATCACTTTCGCTATCGCGTTCGAGTTTGTTGACGCGTTTTTTGTAGCTATACTTTAGTTTTGTGTTCGGCCTAGCCTTAAAATTTGTGCTAGAACTTGCTTTAGGGTGGTCGAGTGATTTTAAAGTTCTATTTGAATGACTAGCTTTTCGGCACACGGCTTTTAAATGGCCGACAGTGTGGCAACGGCCACATGTATAGTCTCGATATTTACAACGTGTTTTCACGTGGCCATTTTTGCCGCAACAATAGCAAATGAAATCCTTAGTGGATTTAGGCCTACTTGATGTTTTGCTCGATTTTTTAGTTACATAATTTACAGCTCTAGAATGGGTTCTCAAAACGCTTTGGTCTGTTTCAGCAGATTCTAAGGATAAAGCTAAGGATGTTGTAGCCTTTAAATCCAGAGTCTGCTTCAACAACTCGCGTTGTATGACTTCTGATTGGATCCCCCCAATTAGGCGATCCCTATCATTTCGCTGTTAATGTCTTTAATTTTTGCGAAGTCACAATACTTCGTCATTAGCTTTAAGGCAGCTAAATATTCCCCGATATTCTCATCTGATTTTTGCGATCTTCTAAAGAATTTAACACGCTCAGATACCACTGAGGGCACTGGCTCAATGTCGTCTTAAACTATTTTAACGAGCTCATCAAATGTTAATGAGTCGGGCAAATCAGGTGAGAGGATATTAAGAATTCTATCAAACATTTTCTGGCCCAATCGAATTCCGAAAATAAACCAGCGGTTTTAGACGAACCCATGTTGACGTCGTCTTCACTATCACTAGATTCAAAATTTAGATTTAAATTAGAACTAGCTTCATTAACGCTTGCGTTCACTACTGAATTATTTTCAGTTTCACTTTCACTGCTAATTTTAGCAGTTACAGGTGGTTTGCTACCGACACCTGTCTTTGGCATAAGCCTACAAAATTAAATTTAATTACAATCCTGTTTAACATGCAAGGATTAAACTGGAGCACTCAAGACTACCGGTCACTTATTTAAACACAGAAATAAATCAAGCTTGACTGTAGCCTACCTAGTTGTATAAATTAACTGCCTACAAGTTAAATTTAAAAGGACTAGGCTTTGAAAAAATGTTTTACGTTCACCATTTGCAACGTTTTACAAAACAACACTTCTGGCCTAAGCCTCAGCACAGACCAGATTTCACTAAGTTTGAGCATAAACCTACGGTGTTAAATTTTACACCGGCACACACTAGCCCGAATATGGGCAATGGCACAATCGAATTTACAAGGGTTAATTTAGCAGCGCATTTTTCGAACCTTCAGGTTTATAATACTGCCTGTGCGGACACGCCAGTTCGTCGTTCTAGAACACTGCCAAGGTAAAATTAACCTTAATAAATCCAATTGCCCACTTCGGTTCTAGTTGTTAAGGTACTAAATTTAACTGTTATCATTTCGTACCACACAGCACTACCACGTCAAAATAACACTGTTTGAAAAAGTGTAAACTCTGATAGGAATTCAGAGCACTAATTTTCATTGCCAAAATGAAAAAATTTTGCAACTTACCACAAATATGGAGCAAAGATGTGGTTGAAGACCTATCAGTTTAAGCTTAAGTTTTTAAAGATTACCAAAGGTACCGGACTCGTCGCCAACTGTGATGTCCTAGGCGGGGACACACCTTAGCCCAGCGTGGGCACCAATGGTAATAAACACACGGACTACCAGAGTGTAGGCTACAGCTGATAAGACAGCGAACTTCCTGTTTACTGCTCTTTAAATACAGGGAAGTCATGTGATGCACTTGAGACTATATACAATTATGGAACAGCCTATTTAGTGGTTAAAGGGTTATCTTGGTAGGGTTGACATATAGACATGAAATTGATGGCTGCCATTGTGGAGCACACAAGTGACGACTCCACATTTGTTAATTGATTTTTATTGTGCTTGTGGACAAATATGTTCTAAAGTGCCATTCTTGCATCTTTGCTTCCTTAATTAATGGCGCCCCCTCCCACTCAGGAAGTTACGGCTAAACCTACACCATAGCGGTGTACTCATTTGCCCACTCTTCGAGAGAGAATCATTTGGTTGGTCACTGCTGCAGATCATGTAGTCCGACTACATACTCTTAAGAAGTCTACCCTACATGTCCGCTGATGACAGGGCCCATACTAAGTAGCTGGATGTGAAAAGTGACCATGGAATGCATCGGTGTAAGGAAAAAGCAGTGAGAGATGGCCAAATTGTCACTGCTGAAATGTCATCTCTGCCGGAATTTGCTTCCTAGAATGAAGAAAGTTACTCTTGGTACAAAGTAAAACTCTCGTTATCTAAAGTCAAGCTGTCATCTAAGAAGTCAACACCCTATAACATGCTGGAATGGAATGTGAAGCACGGAACAAAGACACAAATTGTATTGGATTCGTAAGCTAATATACATTCCAGCATGTTGCAGGTGTTGACTGTTTAGATGATTTAAAAGTATTATTATTTATGTATTTATTTATTTATTGACTCTGGCCCGACGTAGGCCCACAGTACACCTTACAGGTGAGATGCAGGTATACTGGGTGACAAATGACAAGTTTACAAGAAGAGAAAAACTAAACAAAAACAACAGGTACGGTAACACCATATTCGTCTAAATCCTAATTCCCAACAGGACGTCGTGCCACAGATCGATAGCGCTGGTGTGCGAAGTGGGTCACAGCCTGAACAAGCAAGTGAGGCGATAAGATGAAGATAGGTTCTGCTTTATAGTACGAGTAAGCAATTTTTTTTCGTTCTAGGAGAAGCTAATTCAGGGATGGATGACACTTTGGCAGTAGCAATTTAGCAATAATATTATTAATAATTTCATGTCTATTTGTCGGCACTGTAGTGCTTCGACAGTCACTTTTTAAATATTTAGGTTGCAAACTTCAACCACTACTATCGCCATTGATGGCCACGGGTGTACGATTCTGTCTTTTAGAATATTAAGGGGGAGGGGGGAGATTGGGCCCCTTGAAATGGGTTACTCCAAATCAATGTGTAGCAGATCTGCAAGTTTGCATCTAAACTAAAGACACTAGTGATACGATCACCAAGCGTTTGGTGTAGGGCATCCCCAGCATGCAAGGGTGATAACCTGGTAAAACTTGGCTGAACTTCCTCAATCCTCCTAATATCTGAAACCAAGTATGGTGACCAAACGGCAAAGTTATACTCCACTATGGGCTGCACGATAGGTCTTAAAAAGCCAATTGACAGTGTCACAGTGAGAAAAACACAATGAATGTGAGCCTTCTGATGTTCTTTAGCCGCAATAGCAGTGCAATGAGCAGAAAAACCCAGATTGTCAAAACTAAGGATTCCGAGATCTCAGTTGGTGTTTTACAGTTACCCATTGTGAATGAATTACCAAGACAGTGAGTCCCATTCAGCTCACTACGAGTAGACAATACAGCACATTTGTGTGGTGCGAGGGTCAACTGCCATTTAACGGACCATTGGTGAATGGCATTAAGGGCAGACTGCAAGGAAAATGAACGGTCTTCACAAGTAATAGGGCGTGACAGCAGAATCTTAAGCAAATAAATATAGAAAACAATATACAATTTCGTTGGGGCTCCACTACGAACATCAACGGAGCTCGACGGAGCATTATCAACTCAGAACTTTTTATGTTTGACCACTATGAAAACTTTCGATCTAATCGTAAATAACCCCCAATACCTATCAATAGTTGAAAAAGTTATGGTGCAACACCTATCAAAGGCACGGGTGAAGTCAAGAAAAACAATGTGATAGGGATGGTGGTCATCAGCTGTTTTCGTCATTGTTTTAGACCGCGTAAAAGCATGAAGACCTGTTATTGCTTGCATCTCCCTTCTTTAAACAAAAGTTACAACTGCTGTCAGCCATTTAAGTGTGAGCGTACCATCTTTTAGTGACTTAGTGAAATAAAGTAAAAGGGGGTAAATGAGTAATTCTGTCAGCTCAACGATAATAATAATAATAATAAGCTTCTTTAATTCATCCAGTTGAGGATACAAAGAAAAGTGAATACATAAAAGGCCACAAGCGGCCCGCATATTTGCATTGTGTTCTAATAGTGCCTTGAATACCTTCCCAAATAACTTTTCAAGTCCCCCCTGGATATCAGACTCAAATTCACAGTAAAAAGAAGTTACTCCAAAGTAACAGAAAAGCGCTTGTGGATGCAGCCTACTTAACCAGCAGCACAAATGGAGCGATACCAGTTAATGAATCGTCCACCTAACATCACCTCAAAGGGAGCAACCCCAGCAGTAATACAGCTGGCATGACTCAAGGAGAATCTTCGCACTCCTAGAATAGAAGTTTTGAAGGGTGTCAAGAGCCCTCTTGGTATGCGAAAATGCAAAAGTGCATCACCATGATAAAACACAGCATGATGTAAACAACTTTGCGAAAACATGGACATCGACATGCTTAAACTTGTGGTGTAAGCAATTAAAAACATCTTCAAAAGTATGCTTGCAGCGCTCAATATCGGGGGCATCGTTAAGAAACTTCGTAAACACTCCGACGAGACTATCTCATATAAAAACAGGGGCAACAACATCTCTATCAACCATGTTCAAGAAAACGGCATTTCTTAATATTGAACAACATACTATTATTATTCGCCCAACTACAGCACAAGTCAAGCAGGGTTTGCAACCAGCTCTAGTAGGTCCAAACACAATTAGGTCATCAACATATGCAATACAGTTGATACTGACACCACTAATCCAGCAGCCCGGAAAAGCTGAGCTGAGAACACATAAAAGATCATCAATAAACAAACCAAAAAGAGCCGGTGATATAATGCACCTTGCCTCACGCCTCTCGAGATAGAAAAAGGTTTAGAAACATGGCCATCCCACTTAGCAACTGCAGACTGATTAACATGCCAGAAAGCAATCTGGTTAACCATATGTGCATGAGCACCCCTATTGGCCAGCTTAATAAAAAGCTTAACTAAAATCAACCCTATCAAAGGCTTTAGAAAAGTCAAGTGAAGCAGAGTACACTTTGCTACCCCTATAAGGTAATACCTAACAGATTCTTTGTAAAGAAAAGCGGCATCTGTAGTAGAGCAACCTACTTTAAAACCAAAGTGAGAAGCCATTGTACACAAGAAGGGATCAAGTCGCTTCATAAGATGAGGTCAATAGCCTTGGAAAAGATACTGGCAACAGCAATGCCTCTGTAATTGTCAGACTAGCTCAAGTCACCCGCTTTATTTTTAACAACAGGGCTGATGATTGTACTTATTAATTGATCCGGCAGAAACAAATGTCTAATACAAGCATTAACAAAGGTTACAAAGAGCTGAATAGTAAGATGGGGAATCAGCCATAGCACCTCAGCGGTAACGCCATCGGTTCCTGCAGCTTTACCAAGTGCAAGGGAGTCGAATGCACTTTTAACTTCTGTGGCAGAAAAATCAACAAATTCGTTGCCATCACCCCAAGAAGCACCTAATTCTTCGCGCCACTGAGTCAATGAACCAGAGTCACCGACATTTAACAACTCCTCTAACAGCAATTTCCCGTGTTTAGCAATGTTTTCAGCACCTTTAGTACTGTCAAGTTCATGAGTACAGGCCGACCAAGCACGCTTTTCCCTGTTGACTTGTTTCCAAAATCCCTTAGAAGACCTGCATGCTGTAGCTAATTTGGAAGCTTTAATGTCTAACTCCCTTGCCCTACAATGATGTAAGGGTTTCTGGAAGGCATATCACTTCTTATGCATGTCAGAAACAACGGTCCACGAGTTGGTCTTCCCATCAACTTCCATAGGTTGAAAGAATCAATGGAGGCCTGATAGGCTGAGCAGACTTCATCATTCCATCCAGGGACAATTTTAAGATTTGACGAACCAGCTTTCTTTATACTGGCACGAAGCAGACACACAGAAGCATCAGAAATAGAATTCACAAGCTTATGGTGTAACTTGTCCAAAATAAATTGTTTCCGATGCCGTTTGTAAACAACAGGACCACTCCAAGCATTGCCACCAACTTCATCTACATCAACGACGGTATCAACAGATGAACTGGATGAGTCAGAGTCATCATATTATTATTGGGGGCAAGTTATCAGGTACCAATGCACTCTGTGGATTTAAAGCTCACATTGCATTTAGGACATCTCTGTTTGTCACATACAGTCCTGTTAAACTAGGAAATGGATTTTGACTCTTCCCTCTTCTTCTCCTGTGACTTGCCACCTCCTCACTCCTAATCTCTCCCTCAGCTGTGCGCATCTAAAAAAAATTCTACCCCACTACCCTGCACACTCCCTGCCACTCTCTCTCCGCCATTTCCATTCTAAAATGCACCCCTTCTGTACTTCAATCCCTTAAGAAAATGTTCCTAAAATCTACCACTTCAATGTCTTCTCCCAACATATTCCTGCCGAGCATGAATATTGACGTTCCTCACCTCCTCATTGCCCATTTCTCAGTTCCTTTCCTTTCCACCACCACACAGATCCTCCTGGCTCTCCAAATTTACCATGCACAAGCTTCCAAACCCTTTAACAAACACTTTGCAACCCACCCGCTAGTGGTTTTTACAGACTAGGGTGGGCCCCTAGCAGAGTAGTAACGGTGGGCCCCTGCGTGGGGAACATTGATTATAGTGCGGGCCAGACAGGGGGGTCTGGGGGAAAAAAACCCAGAAGTTAGGAAATTTCTTGAAAATCCACATTAAAATTACGCAAAATGCTTAATTTTGGACCCAATATAATAAGCATATAATGGTTTTAAGACTGTTTGCTTGCATTTGATGGGTGGGCCGGGGCCCCCAATGCAGGTGGGCCCCTGGCAGTCTGACTCTATGGTGTACACGCCACTGCCACCCTCCCCACATCATTAACACCGGCTCACAGCACAACTACTCTTCCCACAGTCATCTGCCTCTCACCACCAATACTATTCCTAACCGACACTGACACCAACATGGCAATCCACCTTCCACACGAAGACTCGTAATTGAATCCTTATAAGGTCCCACGTCCAATCCTCACCACTTAAAGGCCTCTAACAATGCCACCACCACCACACTGCTCTTCCCTTCTTCCAACTCGTCTTGGCACACTTCCGTACATAAAAGTTCTTCCTTTATTACCACAATATCCGATGGCCACTAATCTATTCCCTTCTTTTGTCTGTCTCTGCGTTTTTTCGGGGTCTTTCCCTCATCCACAATTTCTCACGCCTGCAGCGCCTTCCAAAGATTCTATTGGCCTTGATATGCCTCTTTTCACTCATTCCACCTCCTAGCTTCCTTCGCCATGTCATCTAAAAATCCCCCTTTTCGCAGTGTCTCTAGTCCCGGTTGGGCTGTAACTGTTTCACGCCTATTTGGACGCGTTGCCGGGACCAGAGTTCTGCGTGTGTGGATCCCGGCAAACAAAAAGTCGTACCGTTTAGGCAAACTTATATTAGTTTTGGTTAGGTTTAGTAAGTTTAGGTTAGGTAAGGTTAGGTTACGTTGGTTAGGTTCACTTTAACATGCTGAAGGCCTAGTTTTCAACGAATTCACCGGGACCTGAGTCTTTATAAACTAGATCCCGTCACCGGGACCTAAGACACAGCCAAATCTTTTTCCTTTTTCCACTCCAATTCCCAGATCTTCTCCTTTTCATTAAGCAAAAATGACATGCGTTCCGTGCCGTGCCGTAACTCGCCCCGAATTTCACAAGGAAAAATGTTTGCGTTTGTTCAAAATTTACCCAAAAATGTTTGCGTTCTTAAAAATTCACCCACCAGAAACAGTGGCTGAAACAAACAAGGCCGAGAAAGGTTTATATTTGGCATATACTCGATATCCTTCTCAAATTGATTCCAAATGGCTCCAAACAAATTGCTTTCAAAACCTACGGAATGTTGGTTTTAGATCGCGGAAAGGTATTGAAACGACTTAGAAAGGTCAGTTTGTAGCGCCGCGATCATTTTTTAAATGTATTTTTTTCATCTAGGATCTGTATGATGGAGAACCCCAATTCGTGTGCATTCCAAATCGTATTTTTGTTGCTTATTCGACCTAATGGGTTATGGGACATAATTTGCACGAAACTTGTGTTTTACTCATTTCCGCGTACGTGTATTATGTAAACTTGTGCCCCGACATATTTGATTACTGAGTGAAATCAAATCGCGCTGGCCCTCCCGAAATCGACAAAGAAGCCTGCCACCAGCAGCCGCGCCCAACCACAAACCGAGACGTTTTATACCGTGTGAAATCCCGGAAACAGGCTTCGACTGCTTCTACCAGCCACGCCTCCAGCACTCCTTTACATAGGGAGCGCTACTGGCCACAATAACCATTTTTTTCGCGCAGCAAAAATCTCACCTTTAAATTGTTATTTACAAACCGCTTAAAATTAATGGTGATCAACAAAATAAAATTTAAAAACAGCTCTGTAAATGCTGTTTACCTACTTACGGGATAAAATGCAATAACTTTCTTTTTAGGAGGCATATACAGCTAGCGATTGGAGATTGTTGCCGTTCACAATGGAGATGACAGTGTGGGTTGACGCTAAAGATGGCGGTTTGTTTTGACGAAAGTGGTGATAAGTAATCAATTGAAGTGTGATTTTGTAAAGAAATTGTTTTCGTCAGTGAACTATTAGCACGTATATCCTAAGTCGAACACTGTATCGTAACTTAAGAGAGAAGTCTTAGGCAAACCTTTATTGTTTTAGGTAAAGACGTCAACACGTCGTCGCCGGCCAAGCGAGTTTGTCGCCGTCGGAAGACTCCGCTGGAGCAACAACTACACGACCGAACCATCCAGGGGTTGTGTGCTCCCGAGTCAGGTCTCGGCATGGCGCAACCACAGATTGACGATTCATTCTACAAGTAAACAATTAATTTAATGCTCTTAAATACTATTTTCAAGGTGGTGTTGTCCGCAGGGCCTTGGCACGAAAACACTGAGAACATCGACGCAAACGATTGTTGTTATGCGGCGTTTTATTTATTTATTTAAAAAAATCAATAGACAGCAGTTAGCAATTGGAATGGGGCTGTAGCCAACATTTTGGAAGGAAGCAAAAATACACAATGTAAGTGGACAATTTGCTGGGACATCTGAGAAACAAATAATAAAATTAACATACTTTGTAAGAGCAAAGTGGTAAACATGATTAGCGATCAGGTAAAAAACTATTAATCATGATTTGGTCGTTGGATAATCAAATTGACAAGACATCTGTTGAGACAAGCTAGTAACAAATTTTAAAAAAAAAATAGATACACTGGGCTAACAACAAAATAAAGTTAAGGTGTTCTCCGTGCCGTTGTGCTGAGCCCCTGTGGTGGTGGTGTCTAGGATTATTGGCCGAGCAAGCGCAGCAAGCGAGGTCGAATACTGAATAACAACAGTTTTGTTTCATGTGGGTGAATTCTCATGACAAGAGATCTAGTGCATGAAATTCACGGGTTAGTAGAAATTTCCACGCTACCTAAAATCTTTTTGAAGATACAAATAAGGAAGATATTCTAAATGGAGTACTGGGCAAATCAATTGGCAGAATTCTGGAGAGAAATGATACGATACGTACGTGGTAATGTATTGTAATTGTGGTCGTGTCTAGTTAGGTATTGGGAAGAAAGTGTCATTCCTGGATGATCTCATGATAGTTGACTACTCTGCGGCATTTCCACAGAACGGAGGATAAGATCTTCAATTGGTACGTGCAGTTGCTTGCATTGTCACGTGGAAAATGATGGTGTCATATTGAATTTAATACCCAAAACGAACATTTCTTTAGGAGAGGCTCGTGCAGGTTTACCAAAGTGCAACCAGAATGAGTGCAGCTACGCAGGCGTTACTGCTAGATTGAGCTATAACAATTGCAGCTCACAAAAATATTTAACGACATGGTATATGAATAGTGCAGTCGGGCTTTTCGAGTGAATTACACAGCAGAGTAAGCAGGCAGTCTCTTAGAAATTGGCGGTCTTCCCATTCCCAATTCCTGAAGTTCATTGGGCAGAAGGTATCTGTGCAACATTTGTCATCTACTTTGGTGGCGGTGCTGATAGCTGCTTTTTTCTCCATTTAGTCTTATGGTGGAATGTAACTAGGCCTAACTGGTCTCCTTCAGAGCATTTTGTCAAAGTTCATGGTGTATTAACCAAGTCCAGCTAGGTACAAGCTTTGGTTCTTAGTTCCCAGGTCCAAGCCAGAATGTCAGAATGCCAGAAATTGTGTGATCTTTACTGGGTCCACTTCCATATTGATCCATGTGTGCAGGGGCCACTTCTGTATTATTTCAAATGAGTCTTACCATCTAGGCCTGCCTTTATGTTCAAAGACCTTACTACCCACATTAGGCCGAAGGATAATCCGGATATCCACAAGTAGGCTGGGACCAATAAATGTGTCAAACAATGCCCCACATCTGTGGGTTACAAATAGAAATAGAGATTGACGGTGCACAAAGCACCCACCGTCCCCCCCAAAACCCCAAAGAGGTTATGCATCATAGCGTAATAGCATCATAGCGTGATTTGAAAGCTTTGAGTGAAGAAGCGCAAACAACAGATTGAGGGAGGGAGTTCCAGGGTTGAACAACCCTTTCCGTGAAAAAGGGAAAGCGTAGTTTAGTCCGAGAGACAGTGCCAGAAATACGGAGAGGGTGGCCATGAGTGAGGTTGAAATTTGGAATGAGGGAAAGAACAGGGCCCACATCAAGGAGATTGTGAATAAGTTGGTAGGTAAGTATCATGTCGCCACGATAAAAACGATCATGAATGGAGGAAAGCCCTTAGTTTACGTAGGCGATCGGAACAAGGTAAGGAACGAACCATTTGGTACGGCGGCAAATTTGGGAGCAGTAACCAAAGACTGGGAGGAGAAAGGTTTTATATAAAATAGCAAACAGGGAGGGTGTTAGGTTGGAGAAACCCCTCAGTACAAAATGGGCTTTACGAAAGACTTTGGAGATGACATTTTCTGTGTGAAGATTGAAATTTAGAGCGTTATCAATAAGGATCCCAAGGTCAAGATGACAGTAACAGGAGTAATAGGCTTGCCAGAAAGATAGTAAGGAAAGTTCGGAATATTATTCCCAAGGTAAAGGACGTGGACAGATCTACAGCTAAACGTACAGTTGCTGAATGATTGTCTCACACGACCCAAGTTCGTCCACTTTTCCACGGTTCCATCTTGTTTGCATTCGTAAACTTACATAGGTTCTCACGTGGGTTAGTATTCGACAACTCCTGGCATTACATGAGCTAAGTAAGGGTCACATGACTGTAAATACTCTAGCCTGGAGCCAGAAAATAAGGCCTATTGCTTCTATCTCTCAGCCGACCTTAATATTATTAGAAGATTAAGGAACATACAGGCTGTAGATATATTCCTTATTACTGTACTGATCTTTATGGCAGTGTCTTCCCTAAACCCCTCAACTTCTAGCCGAAAATGTTGGCAGCAAAAGGCACAAATGAGCTAGCAATTCTACAATGCAACAATACATATATTCATAGTTGGGACTGGTCTGCTGATATTACTTAACCCTCAGCTATTTAATAGTTTGTTTTTAATTATTTGTATTAACTGAAGAGAATGGAGCAGCAGTTAGGAAGTAAACAATTTAGGTTTGTTATTTTTTCTTCTTTGGTTTTTTTTTTCAGCCGCCAACGGTACATCTTGGGGGATGATGCCATGCACAAAATTGCGTTATCTAGAGTGCTTGTTTGCGGAATGGGGGCATTAGGTATAGAAATAGCCAAAAATTTAGTGCTTGCTGGTGTCAACAGTCTAGTCGTTAACGATACCCAAGAAGCCTCCATTAGTGATCTTGGCACCCAGTTCTTCCTCACAACGAAGGATATTGAAAGCAAAATTAACAGGTAGGTCTATTGTTGATTTTCTGAGAAGTGTGTTAAACTGGATTGGAGCTCACCAAATTCTGTCAGAATTTTATCATTTGAACTTGATCTAGTGTGAGAACACTAAAATTCTATTTCTATGTGCCATATACATTACCTGTAAATTCTAGCTGCTCTAGCATTCTTGTTCTGAATGTGTCTTTCCCTAGAGATTAAATTATAAAAACAGCCAGCTGTGCAACCCCAGTGTGCATGCACATGTGCACCCTTCCTATAAAAACGCAGAGGTGCGATGTGGTGTCATCTTTTCTTTTCTAGCAGCCACCATGTTTGGACACGCTCTTGTTTTTCCCGTCGACCCTTCGTTACCTTCAACCCTTTGCTAGCTGTTGTCCCTCCATTGTGTGTCATGCTTGAGACCCTTTGCTAGTCCAACGACACCAATGTACTATTCAAAGGTGCTCCAAAAGAGGTTCCCTCCTGGAAGACCACTCCTCTACCGTACTTGTCGCCTGTTCACTCTGACACTGTTGTTTAAGGGCTTAAAGGACGGCAGTCAGCGAAGGTGTTTATTGCTTTTAAAAGTCTGCAAACTTTAAACTGCTTCATTGAACAAACCTGAATAGTTGTGTAATGAACGCTGATACTCTCGGCAGGTATTTGGTTTAAACATTAATTGTTAAAACACGTCATTTTCATTACAAATTGGCTGGAAATTAATTTTTATCTTTAAAAATTTTGTTAATTGGTATATTGAAAGGGCAACCACACCAAAAGGAACTTTCAGCTGTTTTCCCGTTTCGGAACTTTACACCTAAATTTTAAGTGCCTATGTTTTACTCTTTTTGTCACTATCAACGTCTCCCTTTGTGGGAGAATATTGTCAAAGACTGTAACGACACTAATTAAATATTCATTAGGAATATTCTACGGGGGTTGCAACTTGTTCCCGGTTGGCCCTTCTTAAGGTTTTTACAAAACATTTTTCCTGCAAAAAATTTGTCTGTCTCACCTCTGAGTGCAAAAAGTTAACTCTGTCGTTAAAAGGTTGTTGCGTTATTATCCACAAAACCTCCCAGTGTTGTATAATATGTTTAAGTTATGGGTACCATCTCCAAACCCTTCAGTGTTTAAAGTTTCCTATGTAAAACAAGTTGTTTGGTAACCTTAAACCACTCCAGCGGTAGTCTGTTAACTTTAAATAGAGCTGATAGTTGCGCATGCACTTATAGTACCCTCTATTCCGATCCTTATCGCAAGCTAGGTCCCGGGGAGTGCTCCCAGGGGTCTTTTTTTCGAGGTTTTCCCAGATAAAAAAAATAACTTTCTGTGCACGGCTGACTGGTTAGAGCATTAAATGTTGCGATTATCTCGTTTGAATTAACAGCTACAAAAACCCTTAAACTGTAACTCTTTATGGTCAAATTTAGTGTTTTTATTTATATAAACTTTCTTTTGCTCCAATTTTCTTTGTGGCCTGTACGAATTTCCTGCAACAAGCAGCGCGGACAGCACTAAGTTAAGTTTTGCAAATAGTGTCCCTTTAAACTTGTAATTTTTATTTACAAAAATATCATGAGCCACAAAAACGTCAGTCCCCAAAAAATATAAAATGGCAATTTTTATTTTTTGTAAACAGTGTATTCTTATAACTTGTGGTGATGTATTTCACGGGAGGTGTATTCCTTGGTGCATTAATTTATGCAATTTATTTACATGGCTTGGCATGTCTTGTGTGCACTGACCTTTTCTGTTGTAGCATTTATTTGGAGTTCCACAGGAACCCCGAATAAAGTCCTCCGTGTGGGGGCGTGTAAACGCGGTCTCGTATCAGACGCTCGTGGTGAGGACACCTCAACACCACCGAAGAAAAAACCTGAGGGCAGAATTCTTCCACACCAGAAGAAAATCGTCTTTATATATGGCGATTCCACTTTAAAAATGTAAATAATGTAGATTTTCTCTCTTAGGCATAAAGCCGAAACACCACCAGCTTAGTTATGTTTTTGATACACAACACACGATATTTTTTATTTGTAACAGGTGACGACTTTGTTTATTCATGAAAAATGTCCGACGTTCAAACCACTTGTCCGTTTTTAAAAAGGATTTTTAAAACTAACCTAACCTGCGATATAGCCTATTGAAACTAGCTGGTATATTTAATCTTTTGATTTTTGCACTTAATTCACTTTGGTAAACTGAACCCTACCGGAGCTCGAACTTTTATGTTTGTTTATTTTTACGGACCCAGTGTTTATTTTTATGTTTATTTTTTTATAGAATCTCCATCCAAACTCCTACCATAGCAAACCTCTAAAAAACGAAAACAAACTAGCTTTCCTTCGATAAAATCATGCCTTGTGAATAGCAATCCGTTTCCCAATGTCAAATATTTATTCTGAGCAATACACCTCGTTCCTCCCCCCCCCTTCTTCAATAGTTACGATACGTAATATCGTAGTTTTATTTTTGTAGGCCTAAAATTCACGTTGTTTATGAGTTTTAAACTCACTGCACTGATGCCAGGCCTCTAATCATTTCACAAGCCGTTAAAAAAATCCTTTGTTGACTCAGCTCCTTCTGTAAACAATGTAAATACACGGAGTCAACTCTCCACGCATTGAGAGCGCTCAGCTACCCTGCCCGTCCGCGCTGTCATGGCAGACTTCCGGTAGTGACAGCTCGGCCGGTTTTGGTCAGTCTCCCCTCCTCCAAGCGTCCACCTCTTCCCCACTCACCCCCTCCGTCGCTCTCCTACAGGTCTGTGCTAACCCTCTACCTGCCTGCCAAGCAGAAGGCATAAAAACCCAGACGCAGTAGAGTTTCGTTAGCACAGCTCAGGATTCTCAAAGCTAGAGGTCGCTACGCCGGTCGGTAGTGGAGATGCCGCGGTCCGATTGTTGCCATGCTGGGCAAAGGTAGTTGGTTCGTATGAAACTTAGTTTAAATTAAAAGTTTATTTTTTGGACTCGCACGTCAAAATTTATAGTTTAATTTTAAACTTAATCTCTTAGCTTTGAAGGTAATTTTATGGTGCGTCAAGCCAAATGGCATTTCGGACGTTGGTGGCCATAATTTAAGGGTTCACGGTCCCTTACTAAAAACCAGCTTTATTTTTATCGTTTCTTTAAACACAGTTTAATGTAAACAAGGACGGTTTGATCTTCGTGGGTGTTCCATTGATTATTCGCTCGGATCGAATTTATAGGTAGCTGCGGCTTCTATAATTTAAGGAGTTGACTTATCAACAGCAACTCTGGGAGGTTTAATGCTTTGTTGTTACCCGTAGAAAAATAACTGTAAAACAGGTCTACTATTATAAGTCAGCCGAGGCTGTTTGTAATTTAGAGGGCTCTTTTGTGAAATCCCCGTTGCCTAAAAACTCACTGTTTCTATTTGAAATTGTTTTTGTTTGAACTAAATCCAAGTTCACGTGTATGAATTTAATGTAAATTCTCCATGTCATTTATAAACTAATCCAAGTTGTAAATTTGACCAAATGTAAAGTGCGGTCATTTTAACGTGTTTGTTTAAAATAAAAACCAGGAGTTTTAAACGTCCGACGGTTTATTCGTTCGTTGTTCGCTAGAAGTTAATATTTAAGATAATTCTCTTCAAATTTAACTTGGCTAGCCTAATTCCCACCTTGGTGGCAGCGTTACCACTTATTATTACTAGTTAGCCTACATTATTAGGACATCGTAGCTCCATTCTCTACACCGGGACTGTAGCAGTTGTGCTGTTTTAACTAAACAGCACCAGAGTAATATTAAGGAAGATCCAGTTACACCAGGCGACCGGCGATGCTACAAGCACCTACCTCGTCGTAGCACCCGCCGTTACAGCTCCAGAAGATTGGTTTAGCTCGTCTTATACCTCTTTACGACTGATGGTTGTACCTATTCTTCAGAGAATGCCACGAACAAATTTTCTTTCTCAGCTTTTCTGGCCTGAACTGATGAATTGTGGAATCTCGTCATCTTATGACTTGCATTGAAGTTAAGTGGCCTTTTCGGTTGCAAACCAGGTTTATCTGTCCTCCACTTTCCAGGGACTATACAGATAAGGTTTATCTCTTCCTCATATCCGTCAGCCCCAAGTAGCTTCATCGAGATGGCTACGTCCTTACACTCTTACAGCAACACAGATTAGAGCAGTCATATTGAGCAACAATCAGGTTTATAGACAGTCTCAAAACATTTATTCAGAACATTAGTTGACTAAAGATTTTCAAACTTCAGGTTCCTACACATACGTGGAATGACAGTTTTAAACAACTATGTAAACTATGTAAACTTCTCAGTTTTAAACAACTATGTAAAGATCATACGAATCCTTCAGTCTTAAGACATGGATGCACGTATCTGGATAATATACTTGTCAGTCTTCCAATAGTTATACAAGCAGAATATTCCACTTTGTTTCAGACAGCTTTACAGGGTTTGATATCTATTTGAGTGTACACAGATGAGCTGGCACTAACAGCTGATCCGACTTCACTGAAAGCCTGTGCTCTTTCATCTTTCAGCAAGCTACAGAAAATGGATTCGTCTTTGTATCAACCATTACGAAACAATGGAGAAAGGTCACATTCACAGATAAATTTGTTCTTTGTCAGTTTTGGAACGCTTCATAGAAGAGTTATTTTGTGCCCACTTTAGCCCTGAAAACTTATACATCTAAAGGATTTAGCTCCTCCTTAGTATTTAGACCTTTCTACTGATATGTGCTTCTCCACCTACGTCGTCTTGCCGTCCTTCAGCAGTTACATATGTACATGTAAGGTCTTCAGACACAAAAGTAGTTGGATTCCTCTGATTTCAGATATTGCAAAGCGAGAATGCATTTCATCAGTAAATGCATAAACAGAGAAGGTCTCACTACTAAACATTCAAAGACCAACACAAAACAAAATCTTTTTCTACATTGACTGACTGTTCAGCAGAGAGGATCTGGCTTCTCCTTCTTAAAACACCCACGCTGAGCAGCTAGTTCATTCTTGATGTTTCAACACTACAGAGAAAGAATCTGACTCCTTTTCAGTCTTTATGAAGAGTCTAGCTACACAGACAGGGTTTAGCACCCACTCATGTTGTTAACACTTGCACATGTAATATTTCTCTTTCTTCTATCTAGTTTAAAGACAGGGTTAAATTATTCCTCTCCTTAGTGCACATGTGACTACTCTAGCCTGCAGGACCTGTGTCTTCTTCAGCCATTAGACAGCAATTATGCAATTCCTGGGTCTTCTTCGACCGTTAGACAGCTACAATACGAGATATGAGGTTGTCTTCAGCCTTTAAGCAGCTGCAGAGGATGCAGCTCTTTTTCAGCCATTAGGCTGCGACAATGCAGCAAACGTATTCCGTATTCCGTACGGACCTTCTTCAGCCGTATGCAGCTACACTTACAGGATTATAAGTCTTTTACAGCTGTATAACTTCAATATGTACTGATAACGTCCTTAGCAGGTTTGATTTTTGGTTGGTGTGTGAAGTTTAATATTGCTTTCATCTTATGAGTTACTTCACAGACAAGTTGAACTATCAGGTAGTAACTCGTACTCCCGAAGGCAGAAAGAGGTACGACGTGCGACTATGTTGCAGATAATCTGGCATAGTCGCAGACAATACGTGCCACATTTCTGCCGTTTCGCCAATTTTTGACCGATTTGGACATTCCAATACACCATTTTAATCGTTTCGACGAGACCTG
>JAHWFP010144405.1:16518-31088 GCA_023313725.1 Lithobius niger | reverse complement strand
AAAAAGAAATTCATGGCTCTTACGACGCCCTCTTCAACCTTATCTGCAAATTTCTCGAAAGTGCCAACACTAAAAAAAAATCATTTGAATAAAGAAATAATAACTATAAAAATGGATAGGTATATAAAACTATTTATAGAAAACATAGAAAAAATAAAGCAAAAATAAGTGATAAAACATTCTACGTAAAGTATGCTACTCCTGCAGAAATTGCACAACTCATAAATGACCAGATACTAATGCAACAGGTATAGACGGTTTTAATACTGATAACTTTAAACAATCAAAGTAAAACACATCAAGATTCATAAGTAAATTAATCAACATTATGACTGATAAAGAAGTATGACCAGAATAATTAAAAATACAAGTACTAAGACCAATATATAAACAAGCGGCTACAGCTTCTACCTAGTCACATCCGATCTTCTGTACAGTTCTGCCACTACCAATGGTGATGCGTACACCTTTATCACGCATTGCAACAGCTACCTCTATTCTATAACCTAAAGGTAGTAACCATCAGAATGGCTATTTAAAAATGTGTTAGCTTTTAGGCTTATTTTACTTCTTAGGTGCATTTGTCAGGCCTAATTATAGGCCGAATTATAATTTGAAGCTTTAATTTCGTAAGTAGCAGCTAACGGAGGTTTGGATTGTATAGTAAGCCTATTGATTTTTGCAACACGGTGCGCCTTTGGGTACACAGTTACGGTGTTACAATGTAACACGAAACATAGACTATATATAGGTCAGTGGTAGTAGGGAAGTGACGGGAGAAATGCTGTTTTTGAAGCCAGCAGCGACTCGTAGCAACTTGACGTTGCCGTGGTTACGTGATTTTAGGCCTAATTTTCCTTTTTTTAGGCCTAATTTTTTTAACTGTAGTTTTAATTCCGTAAGTAGCAGATAGGACTAATGGAGAATCTGGTTCGACGGTCGGCCCATTCATTCATGCAACAATGCGACGAGACTATTTTAAACGAGAAGCTAAAATGCTTTTGTTTTTACGGCTGCGTGTTATCCTTTCAGTTCGACGATCAAATGTTATTATTTTATTTAGTTACATCGAAGAAGTCTATTAGCCAAAAGGAAGTAACGATGTTTTAATTTGCCATGTTAGTTATCTAACTTGGACACTGAATTTAACATTGTAAAGAGTGGTCGTCAATATCTAGTACCGTTGCGAAGTTTAAAAAGGCGATGGACGGACACAAGTACTTGTGGATAAATTTTGTATGGATCTTTTGGACAGATTCCACACGTGTAATGACCTTGATAAGATGTGGTGACCACACCTGGCTGGCATACTCAAGAATCGGTCGAACAAAGACCATATACGCCCAAACCAATGTTGCCGGATCTTTTGATACAAAACAGCGCCTAATCATGATAGCACGTACCTTGGCGCATGAGACAATCCTTATGCAGTGTGGAGCCACTAAAAGATCATGAGAAATCCATACACAAAGGTCCTTTACCAGTTTTGGGTTTGAAAGCAGGTGATTACTTAAGTAGTAACATAGACATTCATTTTTAGACCCAAGTTTGGTCTTTTTGCCTTCTAATGTGAATGCTCTTTACTGCCCTACTTCTTATTGTAGCTTTTTTCACGTAGGCCTAAGCTATGTATCATATTTATTTTAATAGGCATTCGTTTACTCCAACATTTAGTATATGTTTACTTATTTACAGCCTCTAATGCTGTGGGTCATCCTGCCGACTAAAAAAAAAACGGCACGTTAGCCACCGCTGGTTGTGCTGCCGCCATCAATAATTCTTACGTTGTTTACACACTTACATAAAGGAGTATGCTGCAGAAAGTGTCTTTGCTATATTAAAAATTTTAATAATAAAGCATTTAACTTCACGCCAAACAATCATCAGTAACGAGGGATTTTTACAATAATCAAAAGATTTAAAAGGTTGACAATGCTGCCACTGGTATAAAACTTGCCAATACCGCCAGTGAAGATGTTGAATCACCCACCTCTAGCACTCACTGCAAGAGCGATCTCTATTATAATCTAAAATGAGTAACCATCACAATTGTAGGTCAAAATGCGTTAGCTTTTAGACCTAGTTTGAGCCTTTAAACCTAATTTTTTTAGGTCTAATTTTTAGCTGCCGTTTTAATTTCATAAGTAGCAGCTGCGTTATGGAATAGACATCTTTAATGTAGGACTGGCCTCCTTTATGTCCCAATGCTGGTCCCTTTTTTACTGCATAAAACAACGAACAATGCACTGAAATTGGTAACGACAAGAAGCAAGGTCAGCTGCTCTTTGCAGCATGATCCATAGAATGGATGGGGTAGCCGCGTCGCGTGCGTCGTACCCACTTCCTTTTTCAACTTCCTCCCACAAATATTTATAGGTTTTGTGCCTCGGTAGGGGCTTCTACGGGTTCGATGAATAGCTGGCCTGGGCAGTGCGACACTGGCCCTATTCATTCATGCACCACAGTATCCAGATTTCATGCTGCCGTACAAACGAGGAATCTTAAAACTATAAGACTCAGGCATGTTATTGTTTTCTTGTTGTGGTATAAACACGTTGTCAGCTTTATATTTGCGTTTAATATAAAGCGCTTCGTCATGATACGGGGATTTCAGGTTTTATATTTGGAATTCCAATCGCTAGAGTAAATTCAGTGTTGATGCCACAATGAAGGCAGTTACTGAAAGGATTTTTATTTTTCATTTTAGCTTTTTTCAAGTAGGTCTAAGCTATGTATCATATTTATTTTAATAGGCTTTCGTTTACTCCAGCATATACGTTTACTATATGTTTAGTTAATTATAGCCTGTAAAGATGTGGGCCATCCTGTATTAGGGGTTTGAATAATATCTCTGTAATGTGTGGTGCAGTGGCATCCCGGACCACTGCACTGTGACTGAGGTTGGCGCTAATGACCAAGCTGTCGACGCGCCATTAGGCCTCATCTCCCCCCCCCCCATTATCCTGTCGACTAAAAATAAAACGGCACGTTAGACTTTTTTTTAACGGTTGCCAGTCGTCCTGTAGGGTTAAATGCGACGATTAATTGTTATTATTTCATTGAGTTAGGTCGAAAAAGGTTATTTTTTTACATTATTAAAAACGTACGTTGTTTGTGCGTGTGAGTGCGCATGTACGTCTACTCCTCTGGAACCAAGGCACCTACAAAGATGGGAGTAGGACCAAATGAAAGAAAATTAAATTGCGCTTCTGTGAGGCTTCTTTTCATCTCTGTAACTTAATGTTATGATCCTTAAATACGCGAAAAACTGCACAAATTACGTCAAAGCTATTTTTGACCTTCAAAACCGCGAAAAATTGCAAGAATGACATCAAAGTTTTATCAGATAGACCCGTAAATCTGATTCATGACGGCTAACTTCGATCAGGCAAAGTTACTGTTCAGACAACTTACTTTATCAGAAAGTTACTTAGTTGCATAAAAAAAACAAAAAAGGTAAATAAATTTTGCATCATTCTACATATAAATCTTAAAATTGGTTTTGCTTCAAATGACTGCATGCTCTGTAAAAGCAGATTATAATTTTTAAAAGGGTTTCAAACATTCAAGTTTCTCAGGCACGGAGGAGTGTGGATTAATTGAGAAAAGCGAGTGATTTAGGCGTACAAACCTGCAAAGAAACAAACGGGAGCAAATGTTTTAATGACGTAGATGGAAATGCAGATGTATTAAGGAATTTGGTGAACGAACTGTCAGCAATAATCGCAATTAGTTTGCATCGGAGCTATCAGTACATCGATTTTGTGATGCTCCATGATAGAAACTACAAGAAGCAAAAATATTTGATAAAAAACAAATTTATTTAGATATTCATAATTCTATACTTTGATAGTCTCCACTGATTTTTGTTTGTTCTCAAATCGGTTTTTACAATACGGTACATCATTTTAGATGTTTTAAAAATACTGCTATAATTTCGCAATTGAATCCCTTTTTAAGATTTAGTTTTTAGAGTAAATATCACATAAGGTATGAAGATTACGAAATAGTATTTTAATAATTCTGTTCTGAGTCTTTTTTAATCGTTCAAGCGTGTTGAAGCATGTTGAAGCTATGTTGAAGCATACCCATAAATATTCAACCGTATTTAGATGTACTTTCAACCCGATGCATGACAAATTATTATTTTATTTTTGTTGTTGAGAATGTGTTTTATAAGTAAGAATTAATGCCACACGTTTGCAACAATGTGCCTGTGATTTGGAAGGCATGACTTTTCGAATGCTGTCAAAGAGGCTGAAAATCAACTGAGGTGGCTAGGATATTTTCTAAAGCCGAGAGCTGCATTCTATAAAAACACTGACCTCTAAATCACTTACATGGCCCGTTTTTGCAAAAGTGTAGCAATAAGTGATACTTAATTGTTTCTGACTTAATTTTGTATTCATTTGACGGCATTTTTCATGAGAAGTTGAAAAAATCATGAAGGCGTGTGCATATTAGACCAAATCTTTGCAATAACACGAGTCTGATTGCATGGTTTGTCGATGTTGGTGAAGCATGACGTTACAGTCATTCTATGATTTGGTTGTCCATTTTATTGGGAATTGATTATTGCAATAGTGTAAAATCAGCCGGTAATAAAATTCAATTCAATCAGCTGGACATTCCAATCTGAGGGCTTATGCCTTCAGGCTTGACTGGTCTGCGGTTTCTGTTTGAGCTTGTAGTGCTGAAGAAACTCCACTGCATTTTTTGTTTGAGTATCAACTGTTGCACGTCTTGCAGTGTAAGTTACTCATACCGCACCTTCTTTCCATTGATCGTTGTAATAGTGTAAAATCAGCTAGCCATTCCAATCTGAGGGCTCAAGCATTCAGGCATGACTGTTCTGAGGTCTCTGTTTGAGCTTGTGGTGCTGAGGAAACTCCGCTGCATTTTTTGTTTGGGTATCAGCTGTTGCACTTCCTGCAGTGTAAGTTACTCATACCGCACCTTCTTTCCATTGACCGTTGTAATAGTGTAAAAATAAGCTATCCATTCCAATCTGAGGGCTCTAGCATTCAAGCTTGACTGTTCTGCGGTCTCTGTTTGAGCTTGTGGTGCTGAGGAAACTCCACTACATATTTTGTTTGAGAGTCAGCTGTTGAGCGTTCTGCGGTGTAATTTACTTTTGTCGCGTGATCCTTCCCCTGACCTGCAATGTGCGCGTGGTGTTCCCCTGCTCTCTTCATTGCCTCTTCGTCACCCACGTGCTGCTACGAGGTATTGTCATTTAACTGGTAGGAAGATTAGAGTGGGTATGTGTTCTCAGTCTGTATTAATGGCTGTATGCGTGGCTCTGCGAGTGGATTCCCTTTTGGATACATACACGCGCTTCCTTCTTGTTCGCATTATTTGCTGCGACCGCCAAGATTGGCTATTCAAGAAGCTGGCTGTCAACATAGGCTGTGCGACCAGATGTCACTAGACTTTGTGTACAGTTCTGGTTGTGTTAGAATTAAGTTAGATTTAAGTTAGATTCTACCTAGGGCGTGTGACCCAGGTGCATTTACTAATAAGCAAAATACATTAAAAAAAAAGGGTTTTAAAGGGTTTAACGAGCGTTAACCACTCCTGGTCGTCTGCCCCAAGCCCTAAAGCCCAATGTCTGCAACAGCCAGATTCCCAGGCGGTCACCCACCCAAGTAACAATCCAGCCCAATGCTGCTTAACTTCGGGGATCTGACGAGAACCTGCAAGACCGCAAAATACATAAATCAGTCGGCACAACAATGCCCAAAGAAACTCTCCAACATTTAGTTATCAGGACATTGTAGAAAGTCACTAGTTTCGTGATTAGATGGAGACTTTTAAACAATGTAAACGACACAAGTGTGGTTATCAGACGTGGCACGAAATTGCATTGTTTTTGGTATAAATATTCCTTCCATTCATATCTTCTGTCTGGCTGAGTTTTCCCGATAAATATTTAATAGGAGCAGATATTATTTTTTTTTTTAGTTTTGCTTCATTTTTCTGGAGTGAGTACTTCAGTCATATATGTACGCAGCGCAGTCCTGACGCCAGAAAAATTTAGCAAAATAAAAAAATTATATCTCTGTTCATATTAAATATTTATCAACGAGTACGACGAAAAATGTATACCAAAAATTATGCTTTTTTTTTTGCAATAATAAAAGTAGGGATCGAGCCATACGTATATCTGAGTAAATTTGAAAACTGTTGTTGTTCTGCTACCGTTTCAAAAAAAAATACTAATGCACCTACCTAAAACCTAAAATCATGATCTAAGCCAGAAATTTCCTGGTTCTTCATCGTCAACGAAACCCCTTTTCAATTTGCGAGCCATTCTGGACTTACGGGACTCTGAACCATCAGTTTTATTGTTTTACATTGTTTTAACCATTGTAACAAGGGAACAATGTCAATCAGCAAACGTCAGGTCCATTCTTCGTGCACGTGTTATGTCTTTCGTAAACAGTTGATTGTTGATGAGTAAAAGAATCCGTGTTGCAGACATAGGGCCTTAGGGCTTCGGGCAGATGACCAGGACTGGTTAACGCTCGTTAAACCCTTTGAACCCGTTGGAATCCGTGTTTCAGTTAAAAACATCTACTATATTAATACCGTAAGCTATCCAGGATCAGAAGCAGCCAACAATTAAATTTTATCGTTATAATTAAAAGTAACGTTATTTTCATTCTTCGTGCACGTGTGATGTTTTCTTTATTTATTTATTTATATATTTAATCTTACAGGAGTCTATGAGCCTCAGCGCTATGCACTCCTTCTACAAACTTAATCTAGCCACACTCTAGTGTGTCGCGCCAAGTTAGGCAACAATCATCACAACAAACATCACATCAATTCAATTGTCGAGGTTGTAAACCATTGTAGCGCGACGCCATACCGTCAGTGTCCTATATATTGAAGCATAGTTGGGCACATTTCAGGTACTGGGGAAAAATAATAATGCGGTACAAAAGCTTAAATTGTGTTGAAATCAAGAGCAACGACCCATCCTGACAAAAATTAACTCGTGTAGAAATGCCAGCTAAGCTGATTTCAATGCAAAATCTGACCCTCAATAACGGTGAAAATGTGTAACTAGCTAGCTACTGGTAGTTATTAACGATAAAATGGTCAATTTGCTTCGTAGATTTAGGCTTTCTGAGCTGAGCTGAATTGTTTCAAAGCATGCAGCAACAATCATTGCGTGCGCGATCGTTCATAATCGGTAAATGAACAACAATTATAATTTCAACAAATAATAAAGACAATTATATCTCATTTTAATTGTGGAGTGTGCCATTGTCGACGTTTTCTCTTTCGCTGATGAGCGGACTTAACTTGCTTACTGAATGCTGGGTTTCTCAGTGATTGTTTTTTTTTTAGACTTCAATCAAACTTCATTGTGACTTTTCCGGGGGTTACACCAAAACATCCGTGGGAATGTCCCGACTTCCGGCCCGGAAAGGATGACAAGGGCGAGAAAACGAGAAAGAAGGGTAGGAGGCAGGCTGTCACATTTCGGGGGGAAGGGGGGCTTTCTCTGAGTGGGAGCCGTACGTGGGGGGGGGGGGGAACTTGACACCGCCAGTTACTTTCCTAACACGACAAAACACCGGGATAAGCTAAGTTCGGGAAATTCGATCACTGTGCAGCATGCACGGGTCCACCTAGTATAGTTTTAAATGACACTAAGTTACGTTGTTAGGCCTCGAAACTGTTAGCTAGAAACGATAAAATGGCGTATTTTTTCGTAGGACCAGGCTTTCAGAGCTAAACTGAAGTGTTTCAAATGGCCAGCAGCAATCACTGCTTGCGCGCACGTTTACACCTTTGCAAATGGAAAAAAAATTACTGCCAACAATTACTTACCCACGCCAAGTTAGCCAACAAACATTAGTCATGTATGCCGTAAAAAAAAGGGTTATGTGATTGAAGTTTTACTTTACTTGTTAAAATGTAATGCATAAAAACTGAATATTTTAAATTGAAATAAGCAAATGTGTAATCGTGAAAATTGCATCTGTTTAAGTCTGCTGTGCTTTACGAATAATTTAATTGGTAAAGCACAACAGCACTTAAACCGATGCAATTTTCTCACTTGTACTGTACATTTGCTTAGTTCAATTAAAATCAGTTTTTACGCGCGTTAACAAGTAAAGTGACGCTTCATCTCATATAACCTATTTTTAAGGCACACTTGACGTTTTTGCTTGTAATCTATATATATAATTCCACAAAATCCGCAAGGCAGCCAGCAGCAGCAGCAAGCAGGACATACGAAGCAGTCATCTGCATCTGCAGCGCAGCCAGCAGGACATACGATGCCATCTACCGACGGAACGGCAAATTACAAGAGTAGCAGCCAAGGCCCGCTGAGAGAGTAGCTGAGCCCAGAACGCAACGTCCAGCAGCGCGAACATACGATGCCATCTACCGACCGAACGGCAACTTAATGAGGGGGAGGGGGGGGGGCGAAACCGGGGAGGGCGAGACCAGGGGGGGGAGGGAAGGGGATTGAGACGACGCGGAATGAGCGAGCGACTCCGCTAGTCGGAATATATTATTCGCTACCTTCAGAAAGGGATAGGCATAGGGATCAGTAAACAATGCCTTCAGTAAGCATAAGCTACATGCACAACCATTGTTAGATGCTTATTGCTGGGTATATAATGTTACCTCGGTATTCGACCAAGAATGATTCTAACCCCAATGTGCCTCTTTTGAAAATTAAAACTAAAATTTACCGTTTCACTATGGCTTTGCGGTAGGACTATGGCCTTTGGTTTCAAAGATCGTGAGTTCAGTTCCGCGCATAAACAGCCTAACGTTTAAATCCAATAGGCTACGTAAACAGGTTAGCATCCATATTTATTTAACGCTAATCGAGCCCACTTGGCTCTCCGTCCTGTTTAATAAATATAACATCAAATAAAAAGATAACAGTTCATCAGCTTTTTTAATTTTTTATTTATTTTATTTTTCCCCCTGCTACTTCTTTGCGAAAGGGTCACTTTATAGTTAGAATTGTTGCAACTAATTCTTGTTCGTTGCCGAGGTAACAGTATAGTATACCAAGCAATAAGCAAGCATGCAACAAATGGTCACGCATGTAGATCATTGTTTCTGAAGGCATTGTTTACTGATCCTTACGCGTATCATACACGGCGATAGCAGGGTACATATATGATGGAAGTCCTCTCTCCAGCAAAACTAAAACTACTATAGTTTCTCCGTTTCTATTCAATATATTTCGACCAAACTTGGAAGATAGTAGATAGCAACTTTTCCAAAGTTTACACCAACTTTTATGCAATTCCGTGCAAGAGTAAACGTATAAGGAGCCACACGTAAATTTGAAAACTGATCTCTTCTTGTTGTTGTTGTTCGTCTTCTTGGCTGACGCGGTTTCAGAATAAACTACTCCACCTACCTAAAGTCTGAAATTTGATCTGAGCCAGAAATTTTCCTGGGCTTCAACCTTACAGGGACCACTTTTTTGATTGGTCGATCCATTCCGGAGTTACGGGACCCTAAACGATCATTTTGATTGTTTTACATTATTTTAACCATTGTATTTAGGGAACAATGCCACTCAGCAAACTCCAGATTCATTCTTCGTCCACGTGTTATGTCTTTGCTAAAAAAGTCGATTATTGAACGGTAAAATGAAAGAAAGACGGACTGACGGATATGACGGAGTAATGGCTTTTCGGACGTTACTGCGGCAGTGCGTGATGCGGTGCGGTGTGACAGTGAAATGTTACAGTGAAGTGTTTGTTATGGTGCGGGGTAGGGGAAAGAGTAGGAGTTACGGTGTAGTTATAGTAGTTATGGTGTAGTTGTTATAGTGATTTGTATGATGTTAGATGGGGCGTACGGCTTCGGGCTTCCGGCTCCGAATAAATAATCATGAAAGAAAGCCTGCGGCCTTGCAGTGTTGGAAACACCGGTTCTCGTCAGATCACCGAAGTTAAGCAGCATTTGCCCCGATTGGTACTTGGGTGGGTGACCTCCTGAGAATCCATTCCGGGTGTTGCAGACGTAGGGTCTTAGGGCTTCGTCGGGCAGATGACCGGGTGCGGTTAACGCTTGCTAAAACCCTTTGAAAGAAAGCCTATGCTGTTGCAGACATAGGGCTTTAGGTGACCAGGAGTGGTCAACGCTCGTTAAACCCTTTGAAACCCTTTGAAAAAAAGAATGAAGAATCCGGGGCGTTAGGGCTTCGTCGGGTCTAAAACCCTTTGAAAGAATCCGTGTTTCAGCTAAACGCATATATTTTTAAACCAAACTAAGCTACGTTGTTAATTTCGAGCGGCCTCGAAATTGACAGCTAAAAACGAAAGAATTTCGTATTTATTTCGCAGATGGAGGCTTTCAGAGCTGAGTTGAATTGTTTCAAAGTGGCCAGCAACAATCGACTGCATGCATAAAGCTTTGTAGCGCGACGCCATAGCTGTAAAAAAGGTACACGGATTACAAACAAAAACGTCAAGTGTGCTGTAAAAAAGGGGGATATATGATTGAATTTTCACTTGTTAAAATGAACACGGATAAAAATTGATGATTTTTAATTGAAATTATAAAATGTACAATTGAGAAAATTCCATCTGTTTAGGTGCTGTTGTGCTTTTCCAATCATATAATATTTAAAACGTAAAGCACAACAGCACCTAAACAGATAGAATTTTCTCAATTGTACATTTTATTATTTCAATTAAAAATCATCAATTTTTATCCGTGTTCATTTTAACAAGTGAAAATTCACTCATATGTCCCCTTTTTTACGGCACACTTGACGTTTTTGTTTGTAATCCTTTTTTTTGGGGGGCTAGCGAATTATACATTAGGAAAAAAAACAGAAGGGACAGCAAAAGGAGTGTTGAATTGGGGTGCACAGTAAATTTCCCTCACAGTAATACGAGAAAATTAGAAGGAGCAAAGAAGGAGAGGATAGGTGGCGGAGAGATGGGATGAGGGGAAGGGGGAAGAGGGGGAGGGGCGCGTTAGAGACGGGGAGGAAAGGAGAAGAGATCAGGTAGAGAGGGGAAGCTTTGGGGAGCGAGGGAGAGGAAGGAGAAGAGAGGTGGAAGAGAGGCAGATCCAGTATTCACAATTTAGGGCAAGGTGGCCTGATGGTTAGCATGACCGTCTCCAGTGCCACAGGTTCCGGGTTCGAATCCGGCCTTAGCCACCCCTGGCATTTTCGGGCAGAGAAGGGCCCTGTGATGTCTCGTGCTCATGTCGATTGTGGCATGTAACAAAACCTAGAATTTTCGATGGCATTTACCTAGCAAAATTGACCCTCTCTCATTCTGGCGCCATGGCTAACGCTGGGTGCGCGTCAAAAAGCTACAGTATTCACAAACTGTAGTTTCGAAAGAAGTATTTACAAAGTAGAATTTCTGTTATGCATTTTGTAAGGCTTGGTCTTTCCCCCCCTGTTTATTTAATAATTTTATTTTTATCTAAAAATTACCTTATTTTATTTGCAGAGAACTTTTCTATTGTCATATAGAGTAATACTATCAGTAGATGATTAACTTTATGCTCACTGGTCATATAAAGATTGCTACCAAACGAAACTTGTTATTAGTACTTCAAACAATTCAGTATGCATGTGAATTAACTGTCTAGAATAATAAAGGATTTTAATCGAAATGTCTTCGAAAGCATAGGAATGATGGCGTCAATTTTCAAACCTGGTTTCACTTTTTAAGGATCCGAAATTGGGTCTGTTAACAAACTGATTTGTTTATCTCTTAATTTAAGATCTATCTCCAGTTCCTACACCCTATACATTTTTTTTTAAACGAGCAAATAAACAAGCAAATGGTGTATTTTTCATGATTAGGTAATTTTATTTGTCAGTATAAATCATCCCCTTCAATCATCTACTTTCAGAAAAAGGACCTCACGAAGGAAATTGTCCTAGGCCTTGGGGTTTGCATTGGCATTTTGGGAAAAAAAAGAGAGAGACGTCCGAAAGGATATTAACTTGGCTTTGGAATTGTAGAGGCGACTATCAGTGTGGTTACAACGAAAAGTGCTGTTATATAGCGTTTTTCCATTGGCGCTGTCGTTATGCAGTATAGAACAACTGTAGTCAGAATTAAAAGTGTCTGTAGTTTTCCTAATAAATGATGTGCTACAACAGTTTTCTGCTGGTTCTGCCTCCCGATATTTTAGAAGAATCGTCGTAAAATAAAAAAAAATCAAAGAATCTTGTAATACTTGTGTTGGTGATTGCTAAAACTCAATCACGAAACCAGAACGTTAGAATTGGCGTGGGAGTTACGGTTACATTTGAAAAATTCAGAAGTACTTAGTGAGTGAAGAGAACAATCCGTTCCAGGATTCCCACTGATGGCGCGAATCCCACAAGACATATAAAAACAAGCAAATTTTAATTGTCAGTCCTAATTTGCGGATCTTGTTCACAACAAAATAACACAAAAGAAGGAGCAGCACATGGCCGTGTAGTAGGCTGCAGCAGTGAGGTGGTGATCTTCATTTTGTGTGCTTTTATTGTGAACAAGGTCCGCAAATTAGGACTGAAAATTAAAATTTGCTTGCTATTATATGTCTTGTGGGATTCGTGCCAGTCAGTGGGAATCTTGGAACCGATTGTATTTGAAATTGATCTCGATACTATCTCAAAAGGCTCGGTAGGTCGTCATAGAGAATACTCAAACAACAGAAAAAGCAAAGGGAGAAAATGTGCACCGTTAAGAAAACGTTGCCCTATATTCTAAAACATTGCATTACTATTACATGTTTAGAATAGTCATATAATGTATAGAATGGGGGAGTGAGTGAACGAAGTGAGTGAAATTGCAAGCTGTGGGTTGAACTTTAGCAGCATTGGTGAAGTCCAAACGAAAGGTGGACTGGGATGAAATTTGCCACCAAAAGCATTATTGAGCTCGGATTGTCGAATTACGCCTTTTCTCGGTGTAACACTCGCTATTTTAAATTTTGAATCCTGAATATTAATAGGGATTGAATTACAATATTATTGTTGTCTGTTGTTGCGTTTTTGGTTGATTTGTGGTCTTGAGATCACACAAATTGAAAAACAGTCGGGTGACTCCATGTCACCCTTTAGCATTATAGATGGTGGTCGAAATGGAATCCAATTTTTACTCAATTTTTGCCATGTTGGCCTATAATGCAAGAAGCGTTCGTGGTATACAAAAACGGTTGAGATAAAAGTTGTTTTCTACAATGTAGGCCCCATGGCTTTTTACATACCTTACGGTTTTCGAGGAAAAGATAACTTTTTGAGTCCTTTTCGGCCATTTTTACTTATTTAAGGCGTACAGATGCCTGTATGTGCCAACTTAACAACTTTCAATGCAGTTGCATCTTTTCTAATTCTGGTGGATGACTTCAAAAATGGTCGTTCGATAGGCGGAAATGTATTATTAGCGTCAGGGGTAATTAAAAGGGTGTACCACTGTGATAGCAGCCACTTTACTATGGGCTGCTGTAACCGATCGATTTTTTTTGTTCATTTTCAAATTTGCTAAGAAATTTTAAAGGAAGGCCCTTCCAAGGAAACCCTACCAAGGAAGCCCTTCGGCACGTTTTTGGGAGAGCTATTCCCTGTTGCTTTTGTGACGTTTCAATGACCTCTGATGCAAAGAAGATATTCCCACCTTTCTAGCGAACCTAATTGGGTTTATCGATCTAATTAAAAATACCACATCAGTCGAAAGTTTAAAATGAGCAAAAAAATCGAATAGTGACTATGATAACAGCTCGTAGTACAATGGCCGTGTATTGGTCCCTAACAGTGATAATCCCTTTCCATTACGTCTGATGGAAAGAAGACAATTTCACCTTTCGATCGAACTTAATTAAAACGATGCGACAGCAGTTGAAAATTGTAAGTTGGCAAATTGTGTGGAATTAAATAAGACGAAATGGCCCAAAATGACTTCTTTTTTTTCTCGAAAACCGTAAGTGATGTGTAAAAAAAGTATGCTGATGATGTATTTTGTACACATTTCTTATTTTCAGAAAAATCGATCTGCCTCCTCATGCCTGTAAAATTTTGCTTGCATTGTTATCCAAATGACCCAGCAACCTGTTATGCTGGCCAAACCTGCTGTGGAGCAATCAGAGGAAATCTTGGACAAAGATGCTGTGTTAACACCAACAGAATCCCTTATTTACGTTCCACAATCTAAAGATAAAAATAATAAAAATAAATTGAATAAAGATAAAGTAAAACTTTACAACACTGTCTCTTCTCTTATATTTTTACTTTAATTCCAGTCAATAAGTAAGCACGGGTGCACGGTGAGGGGCGTCAGATTCGATAAGCGTCCTGGTCCTAGCTGCACATCACTGGCTTCGTACAGACCCAGGTTCGATCCTGGCGACGGGAAGTGTATATCTACGTGTTTTTCTCCAGTTATTTTCCGCCCGTTGCACGAGGGTTTCGTCAGGGTACTCCGGTTTCCTTCCCCATGCGGCAAAAAACAACTCTTCTGATTGTGGTATCTTCCACTTAGCATCAGCCGCTTGGGAATTATTATTATTATTATTATTATTATTATTATTATTATTATTATTATTATTATTATTAT
>JAHWFP010144405.1:0-16508 GCA_023313725.1 Lithobius niger | reverse complement strand
ATTATTATTATTATTATTATTATTATTATTATTATTATTATTATTATATATTATTATTTATTGACTGGGTTGATTCACTGGCTCCAAAGAGCCACTTTGAATTCATATTCGGCAGTCGCAAAAGCATACACATTTTTGCACACGTTTGTAGGATCACAGCGACTTTTCCTCTATCCAATTTGTCGACTCTAACAAAGTTGGATGAAGAAACCGGCGTTATCAATGAAATGTATGATAACTTTGAAACATTACCTTAAATGCATTAAGGTTAACTAGTTGTTCCCAGGCGTAACATACGCCGGTATAGCTGATTCCCGCTGATTCAACCACTCGGCTGCAATAGTCAGCATTGTTGAAGTAATAGTGTTTGTTTCTAATTGTTAGAGCGCATATCCGTTCTCATTGTTGGCCGCTCGCCCTTTTCCCAAATCTCGAATTATTTATTACAGGAATCTAAAGGTCCGTGACCATATATGCCATCTAACTTAAGGCTAACTTACTCTCAACACCAGAACAACAGAGCCCATACACTGCCCCGAGATAGCCCAAGACCAAGGGGTGCCCCCTGGGATCTATACCTTACTGAACCTCAGTGAACCTCCCCTCCCCTTTTTCTTTGCTAACGTGGCAAGAATGAGCACGCTCTTGCCCTAGCTGATTGTTGAAGCTTCGTTTGTTTAATCCTCCTTAAGAATGCCTCACCGGTTCTCGTCAGATCCCCGAAGTTAAGCAGCATTGTGCTGGATTGATACTTGGGTGGGTGACCACCTGGGAATCTGGCTGTTGCAGACATAGGGCCTTAGGGCTTCGGGCAGATGACCAGGAGTGGTTAACGCTCGTTAAACCCTTTTTAAGAATGCCTCATCAAGTCTGCTCACATCATTAATTATGAGTCTGCTCCTAAGCGAAATATGTAATCCACCCAAAACCAAAACTGGTAGAAAAACCCGCCAAGTTTCCAAAAACGATCGTCCTTTGTAGGTAGTGATATCATTCAACCAAGGAAAGGTCGCCAAGGTCAATCCTATCAGCCAAGTTAATCGCACCGACTAATAGTTCGAAAGTTAAATGAAAACTCGAAAACTACTCGCTGCAGCATTATTCAAGTTTTCATTTAACGTCCAACGTATTATTGGGTGCGATTAACTTAGCTAATAGGATTGGCCTTGACGGCCTTTCATTGGTTGAATGATATCACTACCTTCAAAGGCCGATCTCTTTTGGAAACCTGGCGGGATTTTCAACCAGTTTTGGTATTGGGTGGATATCACAACTTTCATAGGACTGTAAACGTACACAAGGGTACACCGTGTTATCTTCATCTGTAGTTTTTTTCTAGATGAATTTAATTTCTATAAATGTTCACATTTCTAATTTTCAAATTTACCATTGCCAATTAGCCGTTAGATTAGCCAAATTGCCACGGCTTAATTTATTGTATGACTACTCTTCACTTGCTTAAGTTGCTTCAATCCCATTTTGGGCCACACTGGCTAACAATCGCTGATTTTGTTCGCTTTGCTCACTCAATTAGCGCATCCCCTTCAGTTGTTTAGTTTAACCCAGAACCTAACCCTTAACTTTTCAAGATTTCATTGACATTTAGTCATACAGAAACCCCCGAAGGCCGCTGTTACTAACACAGCAGAACGCTAAGCATTTTATTTTTGGGTTATTAACAAAAACCCCGTTAGCTCGTGGATGCTCGTATTGTTGCGTAACCATCATCTAACGTGCATCCTTTTATTCTTACGCAATCCACGGCAACGTTAATACTTCCTTATTTCGTCCTTCGTTAGAGTTTAGTTTTTAGTTCGTCCATGCTTTTACAATAAATCTAATGACCAGTGTTGATCGTTCAAGACATTGTTGCTTAAAATCGTTGGTTGCAACTTGGAAAAGAAACGAATTTAAATTTAAACGAATTTCAAAACCCTCCCACGCGTTTGTCCTGACCCCTACAACTCTCAAACCAATAAAAGGACCATGCTCAGATCACCATGCACCCGTGTGCCAAAATTCAGCTCCGTAGGCCTTCTCAATTTTGCGCTAGCCGTGAGCAAAATGTCTATGGGATTTAACATGGGAAAAATCTTATTATCTAGCTAGACAGTAACATCCACCCAAAACCAAAACTGGTAGAAAAATCAGCCAAGTTTCCAAAAACGGTCGGCCTTTGAAGGTAGTGATATCATTCCACCATGGAAAGGCCGCCAAGGTTAATCCTATTAGGCAAGTTAATAGCACATACTAATAGTTCGAAAGTTAAATGAAAACTAGAAGATTGCTACTAGCGGTAGCAATCTTCAAGTTTTCATTTAACGTCCAAAGTATTATTCGATGCGATTAACTTGGCTAATAGGATTAACCTTGGCGGCCTTTCCCTGGTGGAATGACCTTCAAAGGCCGACCGTTTTTTGGAAACTTGGCGGGTTTTTCTACCAGTTTTGGTTTTCGGTGGATATCACAACTTTCATAGGACTGTGAACGTACATAAGATTACACCGTCTGTTTAAGATGCTGTGAAGGTCATTCAATTATTATTTTTGGAATATAAGTCATGATTGCAAAGTTGTGCTGGCTGACAAAACGAACCAAATAAAAACTGATGTAGAACCTTATTGATTGATGCAGAACTGAGATGTAGCTTTATAATTACAAGTGAACAAAACAAGAACACCATTGAAGTGAAGCAAACGAACGGCAAGCAACCAATGACTACTCCTTTTCCCCAATCCACTCATCGGATGTTTATTGCAGCACTTACTAGCATGAGTTGAGTACTTCTGAAGGTTCGTTCGTAATTCTGGAATCGAGGTCAAAACATGTCGATTGTTCTACACGATTAAAAGTAAAATACGCCTAAGTATTAAAGTTAAAACACACAAGAACTATTCCTGTTGTTCTGTTATTTAGGTCCATTTTCACCACTATTCGGCTCATCCGCTATATCATTTTTCGTGTCAGCCCCTATGCTCCGACCAGTTGATTGATCCATTGGGGCCTATTAAGAGGTAGTAATCACAGAGTGAGTACTAAAGAAGATGGCTGAGTACCCACTATATGATTTAGTGGATATGATAATGTGTTTTGGTGCTAGTCACAACAGCCTTCATGCTACAGAACGACTGTATAAGAAAGGATATTGGGTCCGCTGTCACCCAGCATTATCTACCCTGCAACAAACACATTGTTGTACGATTCCGTTGAAACAGTTGCTGTGTAAACACTCTTTAAACCCTTTGAAACCCATTAACTGTTAAATTCTACTGGTGGTATGAAAAGAAATTGTAATTGCCATCATCACAGTAGAATACTATGGTGCAGTCCTAGAATTCTTAGGGCTCTGTGTAAACTACTATTTACTTGTGGGCGGGTTGGTGGTAGCACGTCTAAATCTCTAAAACAAGACTCCTGGGAAACTGGAGGGCAGAAATGTCATTTACCCCAGTCCAGTGTTAAAAATGGAAAAAAAATATTATACAAAAAAAAATTCATTTGCATCCAATTTGCTCACCTACCCATGGGGGGGGGGGGGGGGGGGGGGGGACGACAGAATTCCGGTCTCATAAGGAAGCTCCGCAGGTCCACCTCCTCAAGCCGACGTCGGAACGACCCCATGGAAGGAGCGATACCACGGTCTACGGCGGAGAAGTCCAAGGCTCGATTACGCTCACTGCAACGAAGGATCTAGGAATCTGCAACCGAGTAGAGGATTATGGTCAACTTGAAACAGTGACCACGGGTGCACGTGTTCGTTGATAAGGTAAAAAGCGGGATGACAAGGGGAAAAAAACCATCTTAAAGGTCAAGATTAAATCTGCCTTCAGCCGACGGAGCACAAGGGAATCAAGTCGGACCTTCCCTAGACTTGAAGCATAAGGAAGGTATGAAAGGCCCGGCAGGGCTTTAGTAAATCTTCGCTGGACGGACTCCACGTGGTCAATGTCACGAAGGAGATAAGAGGACCAGACCTGGCAAGCATACTCAAGCAGTGGGCTCGAACAGACCTTGAATGCCTAAACATTAATATTTATGTCCCCAGAGGTGAACACATGTCTGACGATGTGTAAGCGATTGTAGGAGCTATTTAAACTCTATCGCAGTAGTCGGATGGTTTAAGGTTAGATGAAAACCAAACTCGGAGAGCTCTTACCATGGTCTCAATTGGTAAGGCATGATGATTTAATGTGTACTGGTGAGGCTTAGTTTTATTACCGATATGGAAAGAAACATATTTTTGGCTGGAGATTGGAAGTTTGGCATGGCTTAGGAATTTTTAAAACTATTGATATTCACCCCAAAAGCTGGACCATATTACAAAATTATCATAGTTCGTGGCACAGTTCAACCCTTGCTTCTTATTTAAGCTTGTAGGAGGGGTATTATACCTAACCTCAATGATTTTCACTAGTGAAAAATAAATAAATACAGGTGCAAACCTATTTACGTTGCCTTTTGGACCTTGGCATTTGGCTTCAAAGGTCGTGGGTTCGATTCCCCGCTCAAGCAGTGTGTCATTTAAGGCCAAAAGGAAACGTAAATAGGTTTGCATCTGTATTTATTTAACTCTTGTTGAGCTGTCGGATTTCCATCCTGTTTAATCCGTGAAAAATAGATACATAAAATTGCAGCACTGTCCTAGGCTGGAAATATTCACTCACAGTAGGCTTAAAATAGGCCTCACGTTTGGTCTTGAAGTAATCTGATTTTTAGGCATAAAGTAGGCTATTTACTCTTCCATATTGATTTGAAGTTGGTTAAAATAGGCACATCCTAATAATATGAATCAATTCAAAAGCTGTCGGCTTTCCATCCTGTTTAATCCGTGAAAAATAGATACATAAATTTGCAGGATTGTCCTAGGCTGGGAATATTCACTCACAGTAGGCTTAAAATAGGCCTCACGGTTGGTCTTAAAGTAACTTGATTTTTAGGCATAAAATAGGCTATTTACTCTTCCATATTGATTTGAAGTTGGTTAAAATAGGCACATTCAGTCCACTACTAGCAAGGCCCTAACATGGGCCTAATAATATGAATCAATTCAAAAGTGAAGTGAAGTTCTTCGTTTCGTAATTCCACGTGGGCAATACATGAAGAAGTATTAAGGAAAATTAGAAATTAGCCATCAGCGAAAATTACACACTAGAAATAATGCTTACTGAACTACGTTATTTCTAGTGTATAATTTTCGCTGATGGCTAATTTCCAATTTTCCTTAATATTATTTACAGCGATTTATGTCTATTTATTTCACGAAGAAGGAGTTCAGTAGCTTTCATTAAGCTTACAGGAAGAATGATTCAGTGGAGTGCTCGGAGGGCAGATACGGCTGGGCTGCTGCTTAGACTAGTAAGCTGGTGAATTGACTAGGGCTTGGATTTTACAGCAAAGATCCAACAAAATCACAATATAGTTTACAACATCAGCACCACATCATCGCCCTCCTCTTCCTACAGGGGTTTTGTAGCAATGCAACAGTAATAACAACAATGATAATAATAATAATAATAATAATTTTATTTCAATAGCAAATTACAAACAAATTGAAATCCTAGAAGCAGTAATACAGCTTGTGTCAGTTTATACATGTATGATACATCTTATTCACAATTTATACTATTATTAACAATACTTGACCATGGTTTACAGTATGGGTTTATTTAACGAATTTACAATGGGTATTTTATTTTTATTATCTTGTTAGTTCCTATTTATGTTTTTTTTGTCACAGTATTTTTTTTTTACTTTTGATTTCAAGTCTTTTAAATTGTTGTGCTTCAACATATCTTTTGGCAATTCATTAAAAATCTGTGGTATATAATAAGTTACGCAATTCCCTATTGTAAATAGCAATACTAGCCTACAGGGGCTAGTGCACTGCATCTAGTTATCACATCTAAAATGCATCATTACATAACTGTAAATAATAACTCCGCAGCAGACTACAATATTCAGTTTGCAAAGAACCATACTTGGACATTTTACAGTATTAATACATGGGCTCAATAGCATAATTAAGGACACAGTAATATACAGCATATCAGCTACCAAACAGTGAGAAAAAAATTAGTTTTACTTAATCATTTCAAGTTACCTGTAGCTTTTGCCCTACAGTCGGAATGACCAGGAAGGGGCGGTAGTGCCATTTGGGGGAAGGATAGAGGCATCATGTGTTTTACGATGAACCTGTGTCTGAGTCAGTGATTAGAGCTGCAACTTGACATACGTTGTGTGGGGAAGACCTGTAAGGTCCACAAGTACGATCTGAGAGCAAGTCTGACATATTTGCTTTTTTAATATGCTCCTCTCATTTTTGGCTTCGGAGAGCATTCTTTTAAACTCACTTTCTTGTTCAAGAGATGTCTTTTTTTGTGGTTGATTTTTTTAAAGTTTTGATGAACTTTTGATTGAATGGGGGGGGGATTGAGGCTTAATGGCGCGTCGACAACTTGGTCATTAGCGCCAACCTCAGTCACAGTCAGTGACTGAATGGAGTCTGTGGGGTTGGGAGAGGAGATGATGCAAAAAAAAGGGGGGGGGGGAATTTGTACCGGAAAGAAATGGTCACCAACAGGAATGAATTTGAAACGCATGTCTTTACTGGAGAAGAAAGAACCAATGGGCGCCAGAAACGTGACAGCCGAAGGGCGCCTGTGATATGACAAAATGGCACTATGGCCAGTCCGAGCCTGTTTTGCCCTGTGTTTCTGCTTTTCACGTTTTAAAAATCCACCAAGTTCGCATGTATAGAGTAGAGTGAAATGAGACGTTTCGGGATTTACCATCCCGTTGTCACGCAAAAAAAATATTTTATAGCATAAGTCACAAGATACACTTAAATGAGTTCCCATTTTAAAGAAAAGCAAGCCAGAGCAGTAAAAGGTAAAAAGTTAAAAAAGATTTTTTAAATGTTGCCCAGTCAGCACAAAAGCTGAAGCTGGGACGACCACTCCCTAACGAAGCAGGGAAGAAGTGATTCGTAGAGCGGAGGGGGTGGCTATTTATGTGGGATGGCCCTGGTGGAAAAAAATTTGCGATTCCAAATTTGATAAGGATTGGTACATATTCCGAAGTCTGTTTATTATTAGGCACCAAAATAAAATATTTGTTGCTTGACAACGGGATGATAAATCCCGAAACGTCGCATTTTACTGTATACATGTACGCTTGCTGGATTTTTAAAACGTTAACTACTTTTAGTGCTTTTATTCTTTCAATTTCTGTTTTTCGACGAATGTGAAATCGTTAGCATCTGGCATTTAAAAGTCAGCCAATTTGAGAAACTAATAAGCGATTTAAAGACTGATGCTTTAATGAACAGTCCTTCATTCTTACATTCACAGAACAGATGTTGGCAACCAGCAATTACTCAGTTTTTTGTTGTATAAAGTTATAGCCTTCTTGATATCCTTAACTTACTGGCATTGGAAAACTTTAATTGATTCATTACGAAAGTCGTCTTTAACAAGACGAATATAATTAATGGTTGATGGCTCCCGGATGAAAGATAAAAATGGTAATAAATAAATTAATAAATCGTTAAGAAAAATATGGAATCATTACTTGGCCCAATTACCTTCGTGATTTATAGTTTATAATAAGTTTACCCTAATTAACCAAGGAATGTCAGAAGTCACTGATGGCGCACTTCAATAGTTAATAATATTATTAAAACTCACGTGCTGACGTGTTTTGTATATTAGCATATACTAAACCATGCGCAATGGCTGTTTGCCGTGACGTCACCATGAGTTAGCCAATGACGAACGAGAACAACGGCTGTTTGGCCGTCTGATTGGACTAGCCCAATCACGTGACATGCACGTCACAGCAAACAGCCATGGCGTGTGGTATAGACAACCTTTTTCTGCATCGTAGTACATATTTAATTAAAGCAAGAAGACACATTTCAAGAAGATATTTCTTGGGGAAATAATTTATGTAGTGAAGGAGTAAAACTTCTGACAGGCAGTGAATATCCACGAGAATACGCAAGAAAAAGCTTTAATTTTCGACTGAATTAATATTTCAAGCATGGTCACCTTCTAACAGTAAATTGAACAATGAATATGAACATAACTGCCATTCCCCCATAATATACATCTGCGTAATACTCATAAACTTAAAAAAAAAACAAAAAAAAAAACTTAAAACAAGAGCTCTCTCAGACTCTCACACAGTAGCAGTCAGATTGGCGCCATCTTGGAAAAATGACGTCGTGTAAACATACTTGACTCAAGGACAAAGAATTGTTCCGATTGGCCCATTTTTAAGCATTATGAAAAGCAGCAATAGTGTTAAAACTATTTCATCTCATTATGGTTATGGTGTTAATTACTAAATAAATCCTAGTTACTGGTTCCTGACACACTGCTAATATCTGCAACATGGTTCCAGCAGGATGTTTCACTGAAGCAGAGGTAGGATCTTCTCTTGGTAACTTTTTACTAACAAGGGACCTCATGCATTGCTCCACAATTATCGTGGGGCATGCTGGTATTTAATATCCTATACCAAATTGCTGTATTATATTGTAAAAGATTTAAGATTAAATGAAACGTTAACGCTTTATATACAATATAAACGGATATATACGGAAATACAATGTGCGTTTATAAAAGGTCGACACGCCGCCAATGACGTTCTAATTTCCAAACCTCAAACAGTGAGAGAGGGTCCTTCTCTGGCCTGGAGGAATCTATTTGATCGTTAAGATAATCATGAAAATAAAACTGAAGTTCAGAATGGGAAATAAAAAAATTGGATCAATTCGAAAAAGAACTTCACGAAATAACCAGGAAATATTTTCCGAGACAGAAAGTGATTGTACTGGTTGTTCATTGACTGTAAGAAAATCTTGTTCAATTCCTGCATCGTTGCATGACAGCTAGTAGCTTTGGTTCTTTAACAGAAACCAGAGGTGAGCGTATTGCACGATGGTGAAGATAAATGCCTATGAGGCGATACAGATAGACAATTGTTGAAAACGGGTAGTCTTTGTGCCCTGACAAGCAGTAGTTGTACTTGAATCAAGTGCATAAACTCTACTACTGACTACTGATTACTGACTAATTCCGGTCATATAAAATAATTATGCTACAGACATGAATGAAATTTGGTATTCAGTACCCTTTGAACTCCAATATGTGTCTCTTTCATGGTTTTACGCTTGGGGAGATATTAACTGAAAAGATTGCAATCAATTGCGATGCTGTTTTTCTGCATGTTGGGAAAACGCCACCTGTCATCAAAATAATTATCACTCTTTATTTATTTACTAGAGGAAGCCCGTGCATTGCTTCGCTCACTCAATCAGCGCATCCCATGGCTCAAATCACTGGATGCACCGTTTTAAAAATTGGCATGCTCAAGCATCGTTCCCGGGCACAACGCAGCCAGGACCCGTTTTTCCCGTTTGCCCGGATGCTTTAGCACGGATGCTTTGGTATTTTTCTTTCCTGGGACAGGAAGGAAGTAAATCGGCGTCCCGTAGTGTCCTAACAATGGGTCATTGTTTTGTTTTCACTTACAGAGGTTTGATTGTTGACGACTACTTTGCAAGATAGCAATGCTTAGCCTCGTACTCAGCAGTGGTTGTTGTTGTCCACTTTGTTGTTGAAACAATTCAGCTCAGCTCTGAAACCTTCATCTACGAATTACCAGAGCTAAAGCTGTTAACGAGACACAATGCAAACTGACTATCGCAAATAATCAGCAACACGAACATTGTCGATACAATTGATATGCTACTTATTGTTGACGGTTGCGGCTTTGAGCTGTATGGGTAAAAATCCGTCAGTTACCGCTCCTTAATAAAATCCAAAATTGGATGCTTTAAATTGCGTAGCAAACTTTAGATTTTTGTGAAGCCTGCAGGGACGTAAACGTTTGTAAAGTACCTTTATTTATTAAAAAAAAAAGCAAAACAACAGGAAACTGAGCACATGTTCATTATCAAAATGAACCAAAAAAAGAAACCCGAACTCAACAAAAAAAAAAACGATTAAACCGCTAAGTAGGCATTAGCAAAAAAAAATGCAACAACAACAACAACGAACAAAAAAACAACGAAAAGAAGTGATATCTGAAACAAAACCCACATGGGTGAAAGAGCCTGCCAACTTTCAGCCAATCAAAGTAGTGATATAAGAACAAAAAAGGCTGCCACCAAGTTGCTACAGTAGTTGCCAAGCTATATCCCACTATATATCTTCAGACGTTAATTGAAAAACTGGAGCATTGCTACGGGTTGTAGCAGTGGTCAGGTTTTTCATTTAACCTTTGATCTAATAGTCGGAGGGATTAGCTGGTCAACTAATGTAGCAACTTGGTGGCAGCCATTTTTGTTCTGATATCACTACGTTGATTGGCTGAAACTTAGCGGGTTCTTTCGCCCTTGTGGGTTTTATTTCAGATGATACCTTACGCTAACCTAAATGGAGGGTTTAACTACCTACTACGGTTTAACTACCTACTAACCTGCATTAACGTCATGTCCAAGTTTGCTTGGGCCATTCCTCTTAAATCTAAATCCGGAAAAGATGTTATCGAAACTTTAAGGAAGAAAATCAAACAATGTAAAGTTGGGAAAAGTTGCTATCTACTATCTGGCCAAGTTTGGTCGAAATATATTGAATAGAAACGGAGAAATTAATAGTTTTAGTTTTGCTGGAGAGAGGACTTCAATCATATATATATATATATATATACGGCTAGTATGATAATTCTGGCCTGTTTCTAGTCCCCTTATTCAGGAATCTACAACCCAAACGACACGGATGAAGCCTTCAACAAAATTCGAGGATCCATCAATTCTTTTGCCGAGCATGGAAGATGTTGGGCTATTTCTCGAATAAACATCCTTAACATTACAGGTTTTCACAATGCAGGAGGGTTGTACCCGCTTCGTGTCTCGGAAAATTAGAAGGACAACTATTTTTAGTCGATCTTCTCTTACTGGGCTGAAAATATGATTAAGACTCTGGAACACTGACCACCCATTACTGGGCCATTAGAGACATCGCCAGATTTTTATGATACCGAGATTCGGGATCTAATGCTAAATTATATTGTCGGAACTGTTTCGCTGGTTTGGAAAGGAATGGGGGGGGGGGGAGATGAGGCTTAATGGCGCGTCGACAGCTTGGTCATTAGCGCCAACCTCAGTCACAGTGCAGTGGTCCGGGTTGCCACTGCACCACACATTACAGAGATATTATTCAAACCCCTAATCTAAATCTTGTCATACATCTGTACCTCCTGCAAAAAATGAAAAACACCGGACAGGAGGACAGACTTATCGCCCAATTGACGCACAATGTCCTACGGAAGACGGAAACGACGACGAAAACCATCAAGATGGCAAGAATCAACAAGGAAGTGCCGGACCGTAAGTGGCCGTCGACACCAATAACATTCAGGAGGGTCAACCCCCCGCAAAAGGAAACAGTGAGTAAGTCGAGTGTGACCAATGCGCAAACCAAGGACCAAGGAATGGATGCTCTTGACTCACTGGAATATTACGTGAAAATCAACCCCGCGCGAACACTTAAGTTCAAGTTGTCTGGAGAAAACTTTCTCAAATTTCGACATTTCAACTGTAAAAACCCCTTCTCGCGCAATATCAATGCCGATTTCAAGTGTGTCCTTCGCCACATCCAAACCGCTAAATCTGACGTTTTGACGGATTCAACAACACATAAACATTAGCACGCACCTTGCAGTTTTGGTTACTTCCTTGTGGGACAGAACGGGGGCGATTGTTAGTCCAAAATATTACTTGGGAGAGGTCCACGTATTTAACGTTTGTAATAAATAGACCTAAATCGCTGGATATAGTATTAAGGAAAATTGGAAATAAGCCAACAGCGAAAATCATACACTAGAAATAACGTAGTTCAGCAAGCCACATTTATGCACTTACGTTTCGTCGGAGTGGCATGACACGGATTCGAACCGGCTACCCAGTTCACCCCCAAATCACTTGCATAGCGCTTTAATCGAATGGAGCCCTGGTCACGGTCGTGACCTTAATAACGGGTTCAGTGAGGTATCTTTAGGCCAGTGGAGGATGTGGCCATAGCGATTAAAGCGCTACGCAAGTGATCTGGGGGCGAACTGGGTAGCCGGTTCGAATGCGGGTCATGCCACTCCGACGAAAAATAAGTGCATAAAGGTGGCTTACTGAACTACGTTATTTCTAGTGAAATAACGATTTCGCTGTTGGCTTATTTCCAATTTCCCTTAACATTTTCCTTTTGGGCATGGTGAAAGAAGCCCAAAATTATGTTACACTGTTCAAAGACGTGAAACCACGTAAATTCACACGTGCCGAACATAACGGTTACTCTCACGCCAACGTCTGCCATCTATATGTATACTAGTTGTGCCCGTGCGTATGCTACGCACCTCTCCCCCCCCCTACCCACCACCCACACATCCCTGCTCCCCCTTCCCCTACCGTATCCCGTTCTAGCACCCCCATAGTGTGGGTTCTGAATATCTCCGCTTCCCTCTGGCACCTCAGGTGTTTGGTCTTTGGTTTTAAATTGATCAAACCGAAGACCGAACATGTGAATGGCTCCCACATATGGCCTCCCCCCCCACAATTACTTTAACCCCAAATTCCCACACTCCTGCCGCCGCCCGGATTTGCATACGTGTCCCCCCCCCCATACACGCTTGCCCGCCTCCCCCTCCCCGAAAACGTCGCCCCGTGACATTCTCCCTTTGGTGCAGCCCCGGAAAATTCGCTGGCGTGTGTTTGACTGAAGACTAAAAAAACCGTATCACTGAGAAATCCTGCATTCTGTGAGCAAGTAGTCCCTTGTTTAAGTTAATCCTTTGAAACAATTCACTTCGGTAGCATACATTGGCCGCCACACACACTTGCCCTGGCATCCTCTCCCGCACCCTCCGAAAACGCCGCTCCGTGACATTTCCCCTTTGGTGGAGCCCCTGTAAAGCCGCATGCGTATGTTTGACTGAAGGCTAAAAAAAGCCCTGAGAAATCCAGCATTCATTAAGCAAGTAGCTCTACGTTTAAGGGTTAAAGGGTTTAACAAGTGTTAACCACTCCTGGTCATCTGCCCGAAGCCCTAAGGCCCTATGTCTGCAACAGCCAGATTCTCAGGCGGTCACCCACCCAAGTATCAATCCAGCCCAATGCTGCTTAACTATGTTTAAGTTAATCCTTTGAAACAATATTCACCTCGGTACCGTGCATGGCGACATTGTTGCAAGCAACGATTGTTGGCGATCACTTAAAAACAATTCAACTCCTTTCTGGAAGTGAACATTAAGGAAATAAATGCGCCTTTTCATCGAATCAAGCTGCCAATTTCGAGGGGGCCTCGAAATTAAGAACCAATCGTCGTTTGGTTTAAAGTTGTCTGTTTTAGTAGACACGGGTTGTTTTTTTTGTAGCTCAAACGCCGACAATGGGCCAGTCCACGCGACTAACACTTTGTTGGTGACTTTGGCACCACAACAATACCAAAAAACGAACCCCAAAACGGTGCGGCTGGTCTGTAAGTGACGCCATTTCTTCGAAGACTTTGGAAAAAGTGTTATAACCCGAACTTGTAGTCGAAGGCCGTCAATAGACGGCGAGGTGGCAGGTTTGGTAAGTGGCGCCATCTGTTCGAAGACGTTGGAAAAGTGTCCCAACCCCAATTAGAAGGTGAATCCCGTTAACAGATGGCACTACAGGGTGGGGTACTTGATTGTACGACGGAATGGCGTAGCCGGTGATTTGGCCGCCTGCTGCCTATTTTACATATATGTAGACCAGGGGAAGCCCGTGCTACGTACGGGTGGTGTTTGATGCACCGTTAAAAACACTGGGACGATTTCCTTCCTCATGTGTTTGTTACGGAATGCGTGTTTCCCGTCTATGTGTTTTTGCGTACCCTGGCTAGCAAACGGTGTTTTTCGTTTGCTTCACTCCCTCATTCAGCGTATCCCTTGTTCCGGAGTCCATACACTTAGATGACATATGATTCTTTGGTGCAAAAATGGTTTGAATACGCGTTTGTACATGTGAAATAAATAAATACGCCTTTGTGCATGTGAAATAATAAATACGCCTTTGTATATCGTAAATAAATAATCAAGCCTTTGTACACGTGAAATAAATAAATAGGCATTGGAGACATAGTAAGGGAGGATTAAACAAACGAAGCTTCAACAATCAGCCAGAGGGCGAGCGGGCTCATTCTTCGCACGGTAACAATGAAAAAGAGCGAGCTACCGACAATGAAAACGGATATGTGCTCTATCAATTACTTGCGGCCGTCTTGTGGCGGCCGTCTCGTTGCCGTCCATCCTACGCGACAACTCGATTTTATTAATAAAGATAATACGCTTAGGTTGGGCAAGCAAATTCATCATTATGAATTACGCACTACAATGAAAGAGGGCGAGCGACCAACAATGTCAAACAAACGGGTGTGGCCTGTAACAATCAGTAACAATCGAAATATTGCTTTCATAATGCTACCTCTTAGAGCAGACTTGAAGAGTTTCAAAGTTGGTTCAGTAACAACCACTGCATGCACGACCGTTGTTGGATTTATTGCGCTTGGTGTCGGAACGGAGAAACGGGCAATTGAGCGTCCTCCATTGAAAAAAGACAAATCAGCAGGGGTTAAAATGGAGGGGGAGCAGGGATGGGGACGGGGGTTGGGGAATCCGGGTCGGGGAAGGGGGAGGCGGTGTGGGACGAGAAAGGGGTTGGGGATCATAGGGGAAAATCAGACCATACAAATGGGTAGGCCGCAGGGGGGGTTCGGAGGAGGAAGCAGGGGGCAGCTTTTTCACTCCATACTGCCCACTACACTATTTCGCTCAGGTATGCGGGAACCGGCTAGACCGGCTAGACCGGCGTAAAAAACCCTTCCACAGCAAAGACCCCAAGAATGTTAGCGAGCAAAATGTTAGGTAAATGCTTGCAACATCAGTGGGGAGTACAGGGGAGCCGCTTATTGAAATTGTAACTTGAGCGCTCGAAAACGGAGAACCATTCCCGTTATATTCCACGGCCTAGATGGATACGACATGCACTTCCTGATATTTGCCGTGCACAAGTTCAAGGTAAAAGTGGTCTACGTGTGACACAACTCGAGAAGATGGTTTGAATCTCCTGACGTGAAAGGGTGTTTACCCCAGGGAGTCGAACCGTTATTTTCTTCGGGTTTGTTTTCCGGTTATGGTTTGGCTTTGTTTTTTTGCTTCGATTACGGTTCGTTTGAACCGTTTTTATTTCTTGGTTTTAACCGGCTACAACCGGTTACAGTTTTAACTAGTTATGGTTTAACCAGTTTGACTGGTTATGGTTCAACCGGTTTTAACCGGCTACAGTTTTAACCGGTTTTAATACTTAATTAACCTTAAATTTTTGCTAGAACTACTAACAACGAAAGAATAAGTGTAATTTTAGTGGGTATATGGCTTCGGGTCAAAGCCCCATTAAAATCAATCAATCAGAATATAATTACTCATTGTTATGCTTACTGATTAGTTAGCTTAGCGTAGTACCATTCTAAACGGCAGTCAAACCTTTTCTGAATCAAACTTAATTTAGCCAACTTTTACTTAAAACAAAAAACAATAAATTACATAACTGCACATTCGTTATTAAAACTTTGATTAGTTACTGCTGGTAAATATATTATCCATGATTACAAGATAGAGAATTGCTAAAAACAACGATGATGATTTGTAATATTTCGGTTTGGTTACGGTTTCGGTTCAGGAATTTCAAATTGTTTTTACCGGTTATCGGTTACAGTGACAATGTGCAAGATATGTCCATTTTCGACAAAGAAGAACTACCACCGAGAATGTCATTTGACTCCAAGCTGAAAGACGAAGCGTTAGTAGGGGGTGAGTACGTTGGGCGCTAAACCTCTGGCTCAGGATGAAAACGAAGAAATTTGGTTCGTTCTACTAAAGCTGAGTGCAGAGCGGAATTTGATGAGCTTGGATTAGGAAAGCTGGGACACCACATATAAATTAAAAAAAAAACAACCTAACTATGTGGATTAGGCCTACTGGAGGAAACCACATATAAATTTTTAAAAAGCTGGCCATGTACTTTACTTCCAAGGTGGTCAGGAAAAAGGTCTTCGTTAAATACTCATCAAATCGACGTATTACCCGTATGCAAAAGCTCATAAAACAACTTTTAGAGTACCTAATTTGGGGAAACCTTATCGTTGTAGATTCGTCATGCTGTAAAACATTTTCGAGACTGCTCCACGTCATTCTCACAACGTGAAAGCTCATAAAGCATTTGCACGACCTCTTCCAATTTTTAACCCCCCCCCCCCCCAATAATGTTGCTAATTCATTTTCACGCTCTGCAACATTTGAGAGAATTCTCATGATGTCATAATGCATCTGCAGGATCCCCCTCGATTTTTGGACCATATGATTTTGAACCCCCCCCCCCCTAATATTGGTAATTCGTCATTTTCATGCTCAGAAGCCTTAGAGGGTTC
>JAHWFP010144404.1:0-10880 GCA_023313725.1 Lithobius niger | reverse complement strand
CACATCCTCCACTGGCTGTGGAGGATGTGGCCATATAGCGATTAAGGCGCTATGCAAGTGATCTGGGGGCGAACTGGGTAGCCGGTTCGAATCCGGGTCGCGCCACTCCGACGAAACGTAAGTGCATAAATGTGGTTTACTGAACTACGTTATTTCTAGTGTATAATTTTCGCTGATGGCTAATTTCCAACTTTCCTTAATATTATTTACAGCGAATTGTGTCCATTTATATCTCACCAGTAGACATGTGTTAACTATAAGCAACCAAAAGCGTATTTTCTCATTTGAGGATACATGCCAATGCAGCCGAATTCATTCTATTCAAATTGTGGGAAATGTAAGGGGAAGGTGCAGAGATAAGAAAAACTAAAGGTTAAAGGATGAGTGTCCACCATTCATCAAGAGCAAGATGAGTCAATAATGTTTTCATGATACTATCTAGCTAAATAGTCGGTAGTAACGTTTTGCCATGTTAAATCCCAGACTATGGCTAGCAAAAATAACGGAAGGCCTACACAGCTGAACGTTTACACGCATGCATGGTGATATGAACATGTTTCCTTTGTTGGTTAGAAGCATGCAGGGGTCAGGACATATCCTTGGGAGGGTTTTGAAATTCGCAACCAAAGAATTTATTTCGTTTCTTTTCCACGTCGCAGCCAAAGATTTCAAGCAACAATACCTAGGACAATCAGCGCTAATCTTTAGGTTATTGTAAAAGCCTGGACGAACTAAAAAGCAGAACAGTAACGAAGGACAAATCAGTCGTCGATTGTGTAAGAATAATGGGGTGCACGTTAGATGATGGCTACGCTGCTACGAAACAATACAATCCACAAACGAATGGATTTTTGTTAATAACCAAAAACAAGAGCGTTTATGAAATAAGACATCTAGACACGCGCTAGTGTGTCGCGCCAAGTTAGGCAACAAACATCACATCAATTCAATTGTCGAGGTTGTAAACCATTGTAGTGCGAAGCCATAGCGTCAGTGTCTTATATCCTGAAGTATAGTTGGGCACATTTCAGGTACTTAAGGGAAAATAATAATGCGGTACAAAAGCTTAAATTGTGTTGAAATCGAGAGCAATGTCCCACCTGACAAAAATTAACTCGTGTAGGAATGCCAGCTAAGGTGCTTTCAATACAAAATCTGACCCTTAATAACGTTGAAAATGTGTTACTACGTAGCTAGCTAACTAGTCCGCTAGCTAGTCCGTTCATCCCCATGTTAAATCCCATTGGGTGATTATACCGAGAAGGCTTCCAGCTATGAAATTGGACGAATGGGTGGAGTACAATACGAACTGTGCCTTTTATGGTTTGTAGCCTGGGGGCGTAACGGGGATGGCGTGGCAGGGCGCGTAAGTACGAAAACATTGTTATATCCATTGTTAGTATTGTTGGTATCGTCTCCCATTGGCCGGCCAAAGTTCGGACAATGAGAACGTGTATACTGACGTGCGTGCCTAGACACATACTAGTGTAACAACGATAAATCTAAACAACGTTGCAAAGAAATTGTATTCACGTCCAACTCACGAAAAATAAACCAACTGTAAAAACAAAGCAAAATAAACAAAGCCAAAAATTGGTAAAGAGGCCACCAAGTTGAAAGTGGTTCGGCCCTTCAAAGGAGTGATATCAACACACCAAATCTAACTAAATAAAACAAATTACAACAAAATTAAAACCAAACCAACAACCTATAAAAAGGTGACCAAGTTGAGTTGAGTTGGTTCGGCCTATAGGTAAAAGGTAGTAGCAAATTGTTGAAAACCAATTTCTTGTTGACATGGCACTTTATTACACATCTGCGCGGTAGTGGAAGTGAGTCAATACACAATTTTTTAAAAAAGGAGTGATATCATATCAAAAACCAAAACTGGTAAAAGGGGCCGCCAAGTTCCAAATGGTTCGGCCCTTCAAAGGAGTAATACCAACACACCAAAACATTCGCCAACTTAATCGCACCGAATAATACTTTTAACGTTAAATGAAAACTTGAACATTGCTACCGAAAGTAGCAATGTTCTAGTTTTCATTTAACCTTCGAACTATTAGTCGGTGCGATGAACTTGGCGAATGTTTTGGTGTGTTGATATCTCTCTTTTGAAGGGCCGAACCATTCGGAACTTGGCACCCCCTTTTACCAGTTCTAGTTTTTGATATGATAAAATTAACTGACCAAGAAATGGCTTCGCCATTTAGAAAAGCATTCAATTAGAGCATTAAGCTCGTTTCCCCATACTCATAACTGTGAAGTTACATAAATAAAAACGGATTAGAGTTCACTTGAATGCAACCAACTATAATTTGAACTCCGATTCCAGGGAAAAAGACCTGTTTTTACTCAATGGTCATGTCAGAAAGTGAACGCAGTTTGTGTTTGAAATTTTTAATATTTGAGTGTATGTGCATGTGTATGTTTGAGTGTGCTTAATTTGTATATTATTCAAGCTTTTTTAATATTTGTCTGTGTTTGTTGTTTTATATTTTAAGTCTGTTTCGTGCAAGTTGCTATATGTGTATTTTGTGTGGATTTATAATTTATGAAACAGGCTGACGCTTTTGGCAGTTATTTTCCTGCGTTTGTGTTTTTGGGTTTAAGTTTTCGTTCTGTTTCATGTGTGTGTATACGTTGTATTTTGTGTGCGTATTTTTTGTCAATGACATATCCAACAGCTTTGTTTGTTTGAATAGTGATGTACATGTATGCGTGTGCATGGAGGCTGGCATGTCACAATCCTTGTTCCCTAGAATTGGAGTTCAAATTATATATAGCTCGCTGCATTCGAGTGAACTCTAATCCGTTTTTATTCGCATAACTTCACATCTGTGAGTATGGGGATACAAGCTCTAATCCTTTTTTTTCTTCTAACAGACGAAGCAGTTTTTTGTTCAGTTAATTTGTTGGCTTTTTTCGCTTCCATTTTATTGTGACTGCTATGGTCTGATCTATCATATGTATGGTATGTCCATTGTCCACCCAATTTTGCTTGAGAAAAAATGGAACATTAGAAATTTGCATTTACGTGCAGGTTCCGCTAAAGCTTTGTCCCGTTATTTGATGGCAATACACTAGCGTGTGTCTAGATTTAGCATGCGTCATCTCGATGAGTAGTTCATTCTGCATTGTTGCAGGCAGATGCAGTATTGTGGCGAACAATAACGCAAACAATTTAACTGGCTTTCCGAAGCCCACATTCAGTCATGACTAAGTCATTAGGTAATTTCAGGTTCCCAATTTTGAGTCAGTAAGGCCTCGAAATTAAGACTTGCCACCATATGGTTTAAAACTTAAAGATTTAAGCGGAAATCAAGACCATTTCATTTTGGTTCTCCACAACGAGTTAACCTATCTCTTGCTGACAATGCCAACTCAAAGAAGATACAGGGTGGTCAATAAAAATGTAGACGATAAATAAAAGTCATAAATATTTTATTAATTGATATTTTCATGTTCTGATAAGTCAGGTGTGTTAAGAAAACTTGAAATTTTGTTGACATGACTTTTTTTTTAATTCATCGAGGTAAATGTATGCTCAAATTGAGCTCCCTTCAATTCAATAGATTTTGCTATTCTAAGTGTGCAGTTGTTGATAACAGACTGAAGAGTGTCTTGCGTTCAGCGCAACTAACCTTTCGAATGCTTAACTTGAGTTCGTGGATACATTTAGGGTTAAGTTTGAAGACTTTTTTTCCCCTTTACGTAACCCCACACACAAACACATTCTTAAATTCAAATCGTCGTTGTCACATTTGCGGGAGATGAGGCGACAAATGCCGAAACGTTATTTATCTGTTTTTGAAAGTTCCTGGAGCATTTGAATTTTCTACGGGAAAAGTTTTAAATTCTTCTTTAGCATTATAAGCAGTTTACGTGCTTTTAATGTTGAAAGCTACAGATCACCATTTTAATGACGATCTTGGACTTCTCAAACTTTGACGCCATATCTCCACATTCCTTGGCATAAATGAACTGTCACTGGACGACCTGAATGTTCTTCAGTTTGGTTCAAAATAGTTCTAGGTTCCATAAATTTATTTACTAGTTGCAATATCGTAGTTCGTGTTGGAACAGAGAAGTTTAGAAATTGTTTGCGAAACTTGCGCTACGCCTTTGTTGCAGATTGCGTTTTATTTATTTATTTATTTACGCTACAGGAGTTTACACGGCCTGGAAGCCACTCACTCCATCTAAAGTGCTAAAAACTAACTTAAAAACTACACAAAGAAAGTAACAAGCCAGCCAACAACACCCCCAAAATTAACTCAATTGAACTCCGTTAACCATCAAAACGACCGGTCACTGCGCAGAACTTCAGAACCGCCCGGAAATTGTTCCTAGCATTCCCGACCCCTGTCGGGACACCTAACACCACTGGCAGGGTAGCACCAGCCCTCAGGGCAATGTGCCTGAACTGAGCCCAGCGCTTACAATCCAACAAGAAATGGGCAACAGATTCATCCGCCTCTCCGCAGCTACACAGAGGAGACGACCTCCACCCCATCCTAAACATACGGGCATTAAGAAGCACATGACCCGTTCTCAATCGAGACAAGAGTCCAGCATCACGCCTTGGGAGACATCCCAGGGCAACCGGGACAGAGACAGAGGGGTGCAATGCATAGAGGTGACGGCCCTTCACACCACTATCCCACTCCCCCTGCCACTCCACGGTAGAAAGAGACACAAGGACAGGGCGGAGATCCCTATGTGCATAGGCAAACACAACTGGATCACTACCCCCATTTCTGGCAAGGGATTGCGTTTTTGTAAACGTTTCAACAATGAAAACTCGATGTTGAATTGTATATTGAACTGCCATCTTTGGAATGCTATGGGCGGGAAATCAATAGTGCAGAAACAAAATTTGAAGTTTTCTTAACACATTTGACTTATGAGAACATGAAAATATCAATTAATAAAAAATTTACGATGTTTCTTTATCGTCTACATTTTTATTGACCATCCTGTACTTTCCCCGCACCTTCGTTATATCTTGTTCGGGTGAGCACTTGGCTAATAGGTCTTAGGGCTCAAGTAGTAAATAAAGAACATTTGCCGGCCGGCCGGCTAAAAATGGTTTCTTTTGCTGAAAAAGTACAATACCTGTCAACTTTAGCATTGTTGTCTCAACGATGCTCCTGGATGCTTCCTTACTTTTGTTGCCCCCGAGGTGCTTTTCTTTGTTCAATAGTTTTCTCTGTACTTATATGTAGTTAGTCGCAGAATGCGTGGTCCTGGACCAATTTTCTGCGTAATAAATCAATCAATCAATCAATCTCCTGGATGCTTGAGACTTGAATGACCGCCTCAGGAACCCCCAACTGCGCATGCATGGCCGTCCCTATAAGAATGGCGGCTCCGTGAGCTCGTCATCTCTTTGTCTCTCAATATGTCAAAAGGTGGGTTGTTCCAGGATAATTTCGAGGACTGATGGTCTTCATTGTTGAGCCAGTTGGTTTGGATGAGAATGCATGGCGATGGGTGGCTTGGGCGATGAACCAAAATTTGATGTTGTTTGTTTCATAGTCTAATTTGAATGAGGAGTCAGACTTCGATTCCTTGAGTGTTGTCATATGAATGTCCATTTGATTCATTGATTGGAGGTGAAAAAGGTATGAGTTTTTTTTTTTAAGAAAAGTTTTCCACAGGTTTGTTTAGGTTGAAGACCAGATTTAAGATTCTGTGTGTTGACGTCTTCCTTGTTATGTTTTTTTTTTAAAGGAGGTGGGTGGGTGGGGGGGGGGGAGTCCACAGACCAACTTGACAGAAACAAGAGTTAGTTGTTAGGGTTGGGGGATGATTCCGTACCCCGAAAGAATAACCCTTGGCCTTAGATTTGCAAGAATTGTCAAATTCAGTAGCATTCGAGGTTGTGCGTTGAGGCTGTCGAACTGATTGATTTCCAGGCTTCGTTAATTTTTAACTGCTTTTCAAGGATGATCTTGAGGGATGGTGGTTGTTCACTTGCCGTGAGTGGTGGTTCGTAGTAAACCAGGGGTCTGTTTGGGAGAGAAGGTTGGATTCTTGGGTCTGACACTTCCGAGGCAAAGATTGGATGGAAGAATCGGCTTTGTCTGGGGTAGTGTGGTCTACAGCTTTTGTCAAGAGAAATGGCAGTGAGAGACCAATACATAAACTCAGTGGGTGGGTTGAGACCTTCATGGAGGGTGGGTTCCGTGGTTCTCTTCTTCTTAAGTGCATCTTGGAGCAAGGAATCAGTGTGGGTTTTGAAAAGTTCAGCACTTTTCACTTTGAGATTGTTGATCTCGGATTTTAAGGAGTTTATGGTGTGGAACTGGTCGTTCAGTTTTTGTTGGATGAAAAGAAAGTGAGGTTGGAGTTTGGCGCAGTTTGTTTGGAATTGATTCGTTGCACGAACATTCAGCTTGAGTTTGTGTCGGAGGGTGCGAGCGATGAAACCTACATCTATGTCGAGACTGTCATCTGTGTCTAAACCATATAGTTTTGGGTCGGTCGCATTTGCGTCACACTGGGGGTTGGGTGAATCTTCATGGTGAGGGGAGCCAGAGGTTGTTCATTCAAGATGTAAGGTTCGTGAGTCATAGCCGGATTCTTCATGAGTTGGAGAACGGGGGGTTGCGGGAACTATGAAGTTTGTAGGGGTGGGTTCAAAGGTTGCAACATCATCTCCAAGGGGTGATGAAGGTCTTTCATTGGTTGGGTCCTGTAGGATTTCGACGGATGATGATTGCGAAGCATAAGATGTGGGTGGATTTGGAAAGTAATTTCCAACGACTGTTTCATTATCTTTGGAATGAACCTGTTGTTCAATGTTCTCGGGTAGAGTTTCAGAATCGTTTTCGGATTCAGTTGTGCCAGGATTTCCCAAGTTGTTTGGAGTTGATGATAGTGGTGAATTTGCCCATGACTGTTGTGATATTGGAGTTGCAGGATCTGAAGACGTTGAGAGTTTTGCCAGGGGTCTTTGGAGGTATGGAGATGGTGTGTGAAGGGGCGGAACCTTGTTTGGGAGTGGAGAGTTTCTCACTTACTAGAGCTTCTTTCTCGATAAAGTAAGAGCTGTGGCTTGACGTTTTCTTAGGGTGGAGGTTAACTGCATAGAAGCAATTTGCCTCCATATAGCAAATGGAATGGTGACACAAATGTAGCAAGGGTTATTATAATAATCACACATACGACAGTACTGGCATACAGTTTTGTGGGTATCCAACCTGTTGGGGTTTGAGAGTCCTGGGCAATTGCAGGAAACCGAATCATTAATTTGTGGGGTGCAGCTGGCATAAATGTCCTTGGTAGCTGGGTCTACTGGTTTTTTGATCTTCAACATGGTGGCGACTGCTTGAAGTGACTGGATTTGCAGAACGCTATGTAGGACAAGAGGAAATGGCGACAAAGGAGTCACGCGATAAGCGAAGCGGGAAACTAGGACGCTCGAGGCTTTGGACCGGATATTTGGAGGGTACCAAGAAGTGCCGCTGTGCGAGTGGTGCTGCTGTCTGTTGCGCTTTCGTCGAGGGCTTGAGTGCAGCGGCGTGCATAGATGGAAGGATGTGGTTGACGTTTGCCGAGGACGTGGCTTGGCTGCGGGAGGGCTTTCGTTTCAAGCACATAGCATTTTTAACTTCTCTTTGTTTTCGTGATAAACAAAAGCATGGAGATGAGGAGACGGGAACTGCGTGCTTTGTGGCTGATGAACAACTGAGATCGGTAGTTGATACGACTGATTTCGTTCTTGCATTTCTGGCCGAGGACAATGGAAAGTGGCGTTTGGGTGGTCGTGGACGGACTGGAATTTTTTTTTCCATCTGGCCTACGTCAGGCCGTGTCGATGTTGTTTTCAAACGGATGTGAAAAGCCGTTGATGTGGTGGCGGTGTGCTGGCCGGGTTGACGAGATGCGGGTTAATCCCGGTCCGGGAAGGACGGGACGAGCGGCGTACAACTTCCCTTGGTGGTTTTGGGCGGACCTCGCGAAATACGGGAAGGGAGATGACACATTCGCGGTGTGCGTGGCGGCCGGGACGTGCATGACGGTAACGGCTTCTGTTTGTCTTGGTTTCCCGTGAAAGGCTTCTTGGACTAGATGATGCACCTCCCTGTGCGAGTGGCCGCAAGGAAGGGTGGATTAGAGTCCATGAGGAAGACTGGCAGAGGATGTGCGTGATGAAAGCCGCATTGGTTGCGCTTCCGTTAATCGAACGAGGCTTTCTGGACAAATGATTTTCATCCTGGCGGGAGATGGTGAGGATCCTGGCAGAGAGTGGAATGGGAGCACAGGAAGAGAAATCCGGCGGCGGGATGATGGCACGTCTGCGGTGAGCGTAGAGGCTTGAAGATGTGTTGATGGTGTGGCATCAAAATGGCTTTCGTTTAGACATGAATTCAACGAAAGGACGTAAGGACCAGAGGACATGAGGGAGGCGATTTGCAGCGGGGATCCTTTCTTATCAGCTCCAAGGGTGAAAGGTGGCAGGAAGACCAGTGACGAAAGGAGACCCATCAGCTTGCCGGGAGTCGTCTGCCGTTGCGGTGGATGGAGAACCATCGGCGGTCGGCTTGGGGAGCAAGGCCATAGTGGGACAGGCAAGGCCGGAGGTCTTGCAGTGATTGACTTGATGCGTGGGAGAAGAAAACCCCACGAAAAGAGACCCATCAGCTTAGCGGGAGTCGACAGCTGACGTGGTGGATGAAGAACCAGCGGTGGTCGGCTTGAAGGGCGAGGCCATGACAGGACAGCCAAGGCTGGAGGTCTTGCGGAGGTCGTCTTGTTTCAAGGGAGAAGAAAACCTGACGAAAGGAGGCTCGACAGCTTACCGGGAGACGTCTGGGCGAACCGTCATGATGGGCGGCACAGACCGTGATGAGCCGGACTTCAGACTTGACGTGAAACGAAAGCCAGAAGGATGCAGAATGTGGGATGAACTGGCGCCACAGGATAGATGACGAAAGATGGTGGGCTAGCCTACGGCCAGCGTTGAGGACTTGCGAATAGGTTAGACGAAAGGAACCAGGAGAGAAGAACGGCAGCTTGAGACAAAGAGATGACGAGCTCACGGAGCTACCATTCTTATAGGGAGGGCCGCGCATGCACGGTTGGGGGTTCCTGAGGCGATCATTCAAGTCTCAAGCATCCAGGAGCATCGTTGACAACAATGCAAAAATTGGCAGGTATTGCACTTTTCCAGCATAAAGAAAAGTGAATTGATCTATAATCTGATCTTGTGCACCTCGCCTCTGTATTGCACCAATGTTACGTATTGCAGCATTGTAATATTTTAAGGATGTTACCCTCTTCCCCGCCTGCATATAACATTTTATACAAGGACCGTCCGGATCCCAAGAAAATGAAATTTTTCAATTTTCCATATTTTTCCAAATTTCGTGCCATGCTGGCTGCGGCTAATTGCATAGCATCAGAAACCCCCACGCAACAAAACCTGGCCGGCCAAAAACGTGATCCGAACGACACCTGAAATCCGAAGAACGCTTCCGATCTGGACGGTCTGTGTAAACAAAGTTATTTGCTCCCTGCCTCCTCCTCCTCCCGTCCATTTTCCATGCGCAAACGAACGCTAGTCGCTAATATACACGGCCTGCCAACAATATGACATTTTGTACATTTATAGTCCTAAGTACTATTAACTGTACACAACTAAAGCATATGTTATCATGTGGAGGACAAATCCCAATATGGCTAAACCTGACAGGGACAAAACTTCAGTTTTCATTAATTACACGTGGCTGGTCAAAGTATAGAGCCCACCCCGACTTCATTGATCACGAAGGAATATTAAAAAAAAAACACTTCAACAGCCTACTTATATATGTAGTATTACGTACCTATTTACGTAATTACATTTACCCCATGTGAGCGAAGTTACCCGATCAGCTAACTTTGGGGTAACATTAATCAACGTTTGGGTATCCCAAAGTTTCTAGTACGCATTTTTATACCTGCGTGTCCTGGGTATTTTTGAAGTACAGTAATTACGAATTTCTGCTTGATGTTTACCTACTTGATGGGGCTTTTGTTGTAACATTAATCTCTCTCTCTCTATATATTTTTTTTTTTTGGGGGGGGGAGGGGGTTGAACTTTGAACTTACCCATTACCCTTAAACACTACATTTTATATTATCACAATGACACGCTGTTGAAACAACATCACAATTTAGCCCTTAACCATTTTTTATACATTTAGAAACATACGTTGCTAAATTGCTATTTGCATACTCTCTAACGTTTGCTGCGGTTCTGAATGACGTCATCGTTTAAAATCACAACACCATTCCAAACAGACCCCCTAACAACAAAAGTTTGCAAAAATATAGTATATTTTAAACCTGTTAATTTTTTAAAAAATATTTGACGAAATTTCTTATGACTTAATTGATCATAGTATACCCCAGACATCAAAGTAGCCCCATTTTACGGTACGTAAAGAGCCAACTAATTATTTTAATCGCAATTTGTATCCTTAAAAAAAACTTTTCCCGCAGGGGTTTCATTTTTCTTGCCCCACAGATTTGCCAACCTTGGTTCCATGCCTGGGGTGGTTCCTCCTCTTCTTCTTCATCATTGTCCATGTCGGATTTGATCGTATTGTAAGGTACCACCAAACACTTCTATCCACTCTGAATTTTGAACATTATAGGATCTTCAAAGCATTTATTGATGGTGAAAGGACCTCGCCAGAGTCTTGACAAATGTTTCACACTGCCTCTTTTTACGGCTGAAACAAATACCCATACCCTTTGACCAACTGACTATTTCGGACCGCAGACTCGTTGATCATATATATTTTTCGGATATCTCTGTGACACCTCCATACAATCCCTCACAGTTTGGAACAGTTCTGAGAGCTTCCACTTCAAGTCGGTGACAT